>JAKGSA010001049.1:0-31301 GCA_033558755.1 Philaethria dido | reverse complement strand
TACACACATATAGTTACTAAATACCAAATGAATTTCATTACCTGCCTTGCTTTCGTTTTTAGCACATTGAAAGTCTATGGAGGAACAGTATTATGTAAATCTATTCGCAATCGCCTCTGACATGTTGATCCAATTTGCACCATGAATCACCTACACGTGGATTCTCTTAAAACAAGATTCTTTTCTTCGTTTTTTTCACTGAAAAGGTAAAAAAGAAGTGGCGTGGAAAGGAAAATGTCATAAATATTTTTATTAAAATGTCGTGTATGTTGATGTTTAATATAGAAATGAATATACGTTTTTGTTTTTATTAGTGAACGCGATGGTTTTGTATTTGAATCCCAGTTAGGGTAACATTATCTCACTAATATTATAAATACCTCAATCTGGCGGAAAGTGGGGAACAGAAATATTGAAAGAGAACGGAGTGTCTTAACACTATGTTCTGTGTGGAATACAGCGTGAAACTATAGAAAAAATGTGAAAATTTGGAAGGATGGATTTTTGTTACTCTTTCACGTAAAAACTACTGAATGGATCTAGATGAAGCTTTATAGAAATATAGGTTGTAAATCAGAATAACACATAGGCAAAGCTATAATTTTTTTTTTAATTTGGCTTAAATATAAAAATGATTTGCTAATTTTTGTCAAGTGTTGGATTTTATAATACAGCGAACAGTGTCTTATATACAAAATAAATGTAATTGAAAAAAAAAAAACAAATTATATATTTAGAAAACGTAGTAATTTTGAACGCAGCAGGATTCGAACCCGCGCCTCTTCGAAACTCGTTCAACCGCTCTGACTACTAAGCTGCGTTGAACGGTTTTCAAAAACATGAAATCCACTGCTGCTCAAGAAACACATACGTTTTCTAAACATGTTTTTCTTTTCCTAAGTGTAGGATTAACACTTTAAAACTTCAAAAAAAACAAATAATATATTTATTGCTCTGGAAATATCGTAGTAACGATATCCATAGTCAAAGTCAAAGTCAAAGTCAAATAATTTTATTCAAAATAAGAAGTTATAAGCTTCATTTTTTGAACGTCAAATAATTTACCACCGGTTCACTAAATTTAATGCCTCAGACCTGAGTTAAACAAACAAATAAAAATAACCGGACTTTTTTTTTTTTTTTTTATTTTTATATTCGACAATGGTTTACAATTCTTTATTA
Organism: Philaethria dido; assembly: GCA_033558755.1. Taxonomy (NCBI): domain Eukaryota; kingdom Metazoa; phylum Arthropoda; class Insecta; order Lepidoptera; family Nymphalidae; genus Philaethria; species Philaethria dido. The sequence goes on along the minus strand of JAKGSA010001049.1, from coordinate 30,119 downwards.
TTGGCATAAATTAGCAATTCAATCTATAAATTTTAAATGCTTAACGATGAGATTAATAAACATTAATACCCGTTATAAGATTTAACTTGTATTATGCTTACAATTATATTATAACAAAAAAAGCGGACGGAAAAAGAAAAATGGAGTGTCTTGACACTATGCTCTTTCTGACTACCCTGTTAAGCGTGAAAGACTCCTCGTTGACGCGTTAACAACGCGTTGTCGTTTGTAATAAATATATATATCACTTTATATAAACATGAATGTCAAACCATGGTAGTGTGTGTAACATTTATTTTATTAATTTAATATACTTTTTATGCAATATTTAATAATTTAAAAAAATATTTAGCATTCTGCACTCCTCTTATAAACTATAAGTGTGCCAAGTTTCATGCTCCTCAGTTCGCTTAATTTTCGTTAAAAGGGAACAATTTTTTTGCTTCACGTATTTATATATGGATAAGTTATGGATAATCACAGAAAAGATATTCAGAAAATGAAAATTGACAATATTCCATATCGAACGCCTAAAACAGCTAACCACTAATGGAATATCAATAAAACCTTAAACGAATTAAAATTTCATCCGTCCGTCCGTCGACTATAAATAGAGACGTAAAAGGTAAAGGCACATTTTGTTTCAAAATGGTGGTTTCGAGCCATCGATTTCATTAGGAGCGAGCTTTTTACGCATGTCGGATAAAATTTTAAACACAATTTTTTTATTGTAATAACGCCTGTCGTAGCGCAGAGGCACAAGCATGCGACTATAAATGCGACAGGTTGTGGGTTCGATTTCCACTCCAGGAAGTGTAAAAGTTTAGTATTTTCATTTCCTGGGTTTGGTAACAAGGCAAAGGTGGCGTTGAGTTGCGCCACTCAGCACTCAATGCCTCAATTCAGCGGAAAGTGGGGAACGGAGTGTCTTAAAACTAGGTTCCCTCTGCCTTCCCTTTATACATTACCGTTTTCAATCTAAAAATTATTCATTACCCATTTCAATCAAGCAATATATATGTACGAGTATATAACAAATGCATATATGTTACCGAATTACTGACACACAATGTAAAGACGAAACTACTGACCATAGACAGCTAAATTTGCTTCTAGAGGAGTGTAGAGATAATGTAGGCCACATGTCAATGCTTAACTTAACTTCTCTAAGCATAAAAAAAAAGTTCTCGAAATTTCCACAAAAACGGGATAACGCCGATACGCCGATGTGTCGTGCCGCAGAGGCACAAGCGTGCGACTGTAAACGCGACAGGTTGTGGGTTCGGATCCCACTGCAGGAAATGTAAAAGTTTTCATTTCCTGGGTTTGGTAACAAGGCAAAGCGCGGCGTTGAGTTCCGTCACTCAGCACGCAATGCCTCAATTCGACAGAAAGTGGGGAACGGAGTGTCTTAAAACTAGATTCCCTCTGCTTACACTGCTATATGCGGGATACAGCGTGAAGCTGTGTACTTGTATGTATGTAACATATGTAACGGGATTCTTGGTATTTTTTTGGATTTTCCATTTTTTGATATAGTCCTCACAATCAAAGTAGAGATAGATACAGCCAGTACATAATCCATGTTAACATTACAAGTGACATATAAACAGTAGAACGGTTGAATTTTGGATCCATTGCGTTTATCTACAAACACGCAACACCGGAAAGCTAATTGATCGACAAAACATACCTACTAATTAGACACGTATTCGTATGCATATTGTAGTTGTAGCGTTTAGTGTATTTGGCAAAATCATGTTGAAATATGGGTTCGAATCCCAGTAGAGGGAATGGTTATCTCAACATGAAGAACTCAAATAATTCAATTTCTTTTAAAATTACTATAAACACATTTGGAATAAAAAATAAACTCAGACACCTATATTATATGATTTTTCTTTGTAGGCTTTAGTAGTCAGATAGACCCTAATGTCCAGACACTCCCTTCTCCACTTTTTGCTCGAATTTGAGACATTGTGTCATAATTGACTGAAAACAAGCAGATCTGACAATATCGGATGCTATCCTATTGGAACCATGGTCTCTTTGTTTTAGCTTCACAATGTATCCCGCATATAGCAGGATAGGCAGAGGGTACCTGAGAACCTAATGTTAAGACACTTCGTTCCCCACTTCCCGCCAAATTGAAGCAATGCGTGCTGAGTGGCGGAACTCAACGCCGCGCTTTGCCTTGTGACCAAATCCAGGAAATGAAAATATTAAACATTTACATTCCTGGAGGGTTTCTTATTGTCAAAATATCCCATAAAAAGTACACCTCAGAATTCCTGTCAAATATAAGACAGAAAATTACTAGAAAAACCTTAAACTAGAACAAGAAGAACGAATATAACACAATATTTTGGTACAACACATCATTTTACATTCCAACGTGCATTAATGTCTTTTTGTTCACGCTTCGTTTACGTGTAAATATTCTTAAACGCTGTTCCGCTTTGCAAAAAGACTGCCAGCGTACGTTTTCACGAAAACCGTCCAAAGCAAAATAGTTTTAAAAATTATAATAGAGAAAATATTCTTTGTGTATTTTGCACGAAAATTCGTTTTATGTGCTGAGTTTATGTCTGCAGATATTTATCGCGGTGTTATGGCCAAATTACACTAAATATTTACAAATTGTAGGCTATATTGTAGAAAAGGTTATCATAGCGCAGTATCTAACTTTAAACGCGATTGGTTATGGATTCGATAATGTACAGAGGAATGATTATATTAAAATTATTTCCATCTGGTAAGAGAAACCGCGGCGTTGAGTTCCGCCAGTTAACACTCAATGTGTCGAATTCGGGTGGTAAGCTAGGTTCACTCTGACAACCCTGCTATGCGGAATTAAGAGTGAAGCTGCATATCTCTTTATATATACTATGATTATCATTATTACCATGATTACTAATTTACCACGTACCGTAATTTATCACACCACATTACGAATAACTCAAAAACATGTCAGATCTTAACTAAATTTATGATACCACATCAGAATCATCAAAATTGTTTCAGTAAAATATTATGCGGAATAAAGTTGCATATTTCTTTACATATATTGTTACTATCTGTATTACCATGATTTACCCCCATGTAACTTATTGTAATTTATCACACCTTTATAAACAACAATTATTAGAAACACTCTAAAAATGAAATTTTAACTCAAAAACTTGTCAGATCTCAACTTAATTTAAATGAAATCACATCCAGTTTCATTCAGTTCATCCAGTAAAATATTATGCGGAATAAATCGCCTATCATGGCGCAGAGGCACAAGCGTGCGACTGTAAGCACGACAGGTTGTGGGTTCTATTCCCACTCCATGAAATGTAAAATTTAGTATTTTCATTTTTTGGGTTTGGTAACAAGGCAAAGCGCGGCGTTGAGTTCCGCCACTCAACACGCAATGCCTCAATTCGGCGGAAAGTGGGAAACGGAATTGTTGAAAGAGAATAGAGTGTCTTAACACTAGGATCTCTGGTTCCCTCTGCCTACCCTAGCTGGGTAGGCAGAGGTAGGTATACGGGATATAGCGTGAAGTTAAAAAAAAAAAAAAATAATGAAGCTGCATATCTCTTTGCATATGTTGTTATTATCTGTATTACCAATATTACAACTATTCCCATGATTACCAATTTACCCCTACGTAGTTTACCGTAATTTATCACACCTGTAAACTACAATGAATATAAATACTCCAAGTAAACCTCTCGTCAATCACGCAAAGTCCTCTTTATTAGTTACAATCTTATGTTGTCGTACGTAATTGTGGATTTCTCCTTGGATAGCTTTCTGCACTCAAACAGCTTAACTTCATTAGTTGCGATACTTAGAATGTCTAGGATCTTTTAGAAGAACTATTTTATTCTAGGATTTAAAGTAAGGTTTTAACGAAAGAAAGGTGACTTCAAATAAAATGAAATCATTATCACGAATAACTAAAAAATCATTCAAATCTAAACTAAGTTTAAATGACTATCTGGAGTACTACCTGTCATATAAAAAAAGAATCATAAAAATTGGTTACACATAAAAAAATACAAATTCGGAACTTCCTTATTTTTTTTGTAGCCTTGTCCACAGACATTAACCATTTCATACATGCCCTCCGGGGGGTCCTCATTGCTTCTATGTTGTCCCCCACCATTGGGACACTGTGCTTTCATCAAAACTGTGTTTTCGAAGGTCAACTGAGGTTTTCTATAATTAAATATAGTTTGGCCATAAAATAACAATAAAACGAAAATTTTAATCCTCTAACCTCAAAAGAAACCACAGAATTACAATAAAAATAAAAATTCAAATTCATTTTAAAGTCTTCAAGCCATTGTAGAATTGTGTAACAATTTTCCAAATCACGTTCCGTGTGTCCGATACACGGCGCCGCCAACATTCGGAGCACGTGTGCCGACCTGTCAGAGATTTAAAAACTTTTTCACAGTTTTAGTTTCAGCTAAAATTAAAATCTTTACGCTTCCCGCTTTATCGCATAGCAGGGTGAGAGAGAGCGTAGTGTCTAAACACTCCGAGTTGCTTCTCATCCGAATTCGAGGTTCCCTAAGAGACGTGAAAGAGTAACAAATCCAACCAAATTTTCACTTTTTTTTTATAGTTTCACGTTGTATCCCGTATATAGCAGGGTACGCAGAAGGAACCTGAGAATCTAGTGTTAAGACACTCCGTTCTCTTATAATCAGTTCCCCATTTTCCGCTGAATTAAGGCATTGCGTGCTAAACCCGGGAAATGAAAAATTCCATTTCCTGAAGTGGAAATCGAACTCACAAACTGCCGCGTTTACAGTTGCACACTTGCGCCTCTGCGCTACGACAGGCGTTTAAGTAAGTAAAGAAATGAAGATACTAAATATTAATTATTATTAATATTTAACATTTTCATTAAAGGAAACATAATTTTAGGTTTCATAACCCACGGTAACGAAGTCGCGGGATACAGCTGGTGCAATATAATTGAGTGACTAGAGCAAGTATAAATCTCAATAAAAGTAATGTTGCAGCTTCCGAGCAAGGTATTGTAGATAGTTGCAGAGATTTATGCCAGCATCCCGCTTTATCTTAGAAACACCTGCTTAGCACCAAACGCAATCATTCTTAGGGACTCAGGTGCAGAAAGCATAGTTCCTTTTTCTTTCATATATAGCAAGCTATCTTACTAATATATATTATAAATATGAAGGTTTGTATGAATGTTTGTTATTCTTTCACGCAAAAAGTACTGTATGGATTTAAATGAAACTTTGGTGTAGTGAGCGAGGGATAAAGCGTGAAGATACTTTTTTTTGGTCTTTGAGAGAGGCTATCCGCCAAATGTCAGCCTTCAATGGCCAGTAGTTACACCTGTACGTTGTCTGTTAGTCACTTAGTAATGCAAGAATTTTATAAGTAATATAGACGTTCACGTGTAAAGTACGCGTATAACAACGTATGTATATGTCATACTATTTTGACTTCTTGCCATCAGATTTTCTTAAAAAAAAATTACATGTGTCCGGGTTTGATGACTAAAATATTTTTAAATTAGTAAAGCCATTATTTATTAACTAAAAACCTCGAGTTTCGATTATTATATAAGAAAGCTTTATATACACGTATTTTTCTGAAAGTACCTCATACACATACAAATAGCTTCACGCTGTATGCCGCATATAGTAGGGTAGGCAGAGGGAACCTCAGATGTTAGTGTTAAGACACTCCGTTTCCCACTTTCCGCCGAATTGAGGCATTGCGTGCTGTGTGGCGGAACTCAACGCCACGCTTTGCCTTGTTACCAGACCCAGGAAATGAAAAATTCAATTTCCTGGAGTGGGAATCGAACCCACAACCTGTCGCGCTTACAGTCGCACGCTTGTGCCTCTGCGCCACGAAAAGCGCTCGTTTTAAAAGTATCTGTTTTTATTTTTTTAAACTTAAGGTGTCTCGTCAAGTATTATAAACTGTATCCTTTTTATCCTGTTATATGTCAAGTGCATTTTACCAACAATATGTTTCATACGTTTTTCATTATATTTTGAAACAAACGGTGTGAAAATGAAAATATGCATTTCAGGACTTAGAGAATAGAATTCTTCATACAAGGTATTTCAAATTTCGAGTTTTACGCCATAATGTTATTCAACGTACACAACATTTTCTTAATTTTTTGTGTATTGGAGTATGCGGAACCTAACGCCGCGCTACGTTTTAATAGCATATACTTTCATTTCTCTTTGATTAGTCTTGTAATGGCTCAGAGGAACAGGTGTGCGATTGTAAACGTGACAGGTTGTGGATTCCATTAAAAAAAAAAAAAAAAAAATGGATGGATTCCATTATCAATATAGGAAATGAAAATAATAAATAATATTTAGTATTTTCATTCTCTCGCCCTGATAACAAGGCACAGCGCGATATTGAGGTTCGCCACCCAGCACGCAATGCCAGAATTCAGCTGAAAATGGGTAACGAAAATTTTCAAAATGAATGGAGTGCCTTAATACTAGGTTCTTTGGTTCCCTTTGATTAACCTGCTATAATGGGATACAGCGTGAAGCTAAAAAAATACCTTATATTCCCTACTCTGGTAACACAAACGTAGCGTTAAATTTTACCAATCAACACATATCTTTATTAAATATTGTATTTACTTTTTTTCATATATTTTTAAGCCAAAATTGAGACGGAAAGCGGAGAACGGAGTGTCTTAACACTATGCTCACTCTGCTTACCTTACTATGAAACGTGAATCTAAAAATACCAAAAAAATGTTAACATTTCAAGCTAAAACAACCACAAACACAAATTTTAGATGGTAAATATGCAGTTTTATTAAAATACAGGTATTTAGCTAGACGCTACGTCCCACCTTGGAAAATTTGTTTCTGCTTGAGAGAACGCAAAAGGGTTCTAACCTCCAGGACTTTGAGACCAAACAGACTGCAAGCATTCGCACTACTGACTTGGAAACGTGCAATTATAAACACTAAAATTGTAATAAAACGTGCAAATGTAGACACTAACAATTTATGTGTAATAATTTTGTGTATATATTACTAAATGTGTGTAAATACACACTTTTTATAGAGTTCAAAAAAGGAAGTTATTGTTAAGAAAGGAAATTAGGCTTTTTTTTAATTGTCTTATAACATAATTTTTAACTGAGCCGATTTTGATGATTCTTTTTCTATATCATAGCTTCTAATATAGTTCTACTTAAATTTTGATAAGATCTGATGAGTTTTTTTGTTATTTTATTTATTTTTTTTTAACTTCACGCAATATCCCGCATATATCAGATAGAGGGAACCTGAGAACCTTGTGTTAAGACATTTCGTTTCCCATTTTCCGCCGAATTAAAGCAATTGCGTGCTAAGTTGCGGAACTCAACGCCGCACTAAATTAAATTTTGTTAAATCTTAATTATATATATTCACGTTTTTTCCCTCATAGTAGTATATATACCTAGTATAAAGACACTTCGTTCTTAGCGTTCCGCTTGAAATCGAAAAATTGAATATTAAATGGCAAAACTAAAATAATTTAATTATTCATAATATTTAGTCCAAGAAGGAACCTGAGAACCTAGTGCTACGACACTCTATTCTCTTAAAATTTACGTTCCCCACTTTCCACTTTTCGTAAAATTAAAAAAAATATATAATCATTACCCCTAGTGAGAATCGAACCCACAACCGTCCCCATTTTCAATCAAACATTATTCCACTGTGCTTCGACGGATAACATTATTATTATAGCAATATTAGGCATCCACTTTCCGCACTCCTCTCAAATGAAGCGGGTATATATTGCGGAATGAGCGCTCTTACTTAGATGTACTCAACGAAGCTCAGTATTTGCATGTTTATTTGGTAAGCTTTAAATACGAATATAACAATATGTTGTTGATATTCAAGTATTTAATTCTACGTACTTCTCATTATAAAATGGCTAAATTAGACTAAATCCATAATAATTCTAGCATATTTGCTATTTTAATACGTAATAAAGGGAAATGTTGAGTTAGTGTCTAAATTTCAAGGTGAAAGTATGAGTGTCTAGACACTATGTTCTCTTTGCTATGCAAAAAACGGGCTATAATAAATACTTATTGATCATTATCTCTTAAAACGGCGAGTAAATATAAAAACGGTTCAGTGCACAAGTGAGAATGACTTAAAAAATGAATTGCAAGCCTATTTAAAATATTTTCCCCCACTTAAATAGAATAGCGAGGCACATTAGAATCAATTGACGATTTATTATCATATTGTATTAAATAATCGTTTCTTTTTTTTTTTAACTTCACGCTGTATCCCGCATATAGCGGGGTAGGCAGAGGGAACCTGAGAACCTAGTATTAAGACACTCCGTTCTCTTTCAAAAATTCCGTTCCCCACTTTCCGCTGGATTGAGGCATTGCGTGGTGAGTAGCGGAACTCAACACCGCGCTTTGGCTAGTTACCAAACCCAAGAAATGAGAATACTTCATTTCCTGGAGTGGGAATCGAACCCACAACCTGTCGCGTTTAAAGTCGCACGCTTGTGCCTCTGTGCCACTACAGACGCATATACATATATATTTATAATGTATTATGTCCATTGAGGCCATCGTGGTGCAGTGGGATATCGTTTGATTGTCAACGCGCTAGGATGTGGGTTCGATTCACATTCGGGGAAATAATTATATTTAAATTATTCTCATTTCTTCACCCGTATAAGACAAAGCACGGCGTTAAGTTCCACCACTCATAACGCAATGTTGATCCTTATAAGAAGGCAGAATTCAGCGAAGAAGAAGAAGAATTTAGCGTAAAGTTGGAATCGGAAATCTTAATAGAACGCAGTGTCTTAACACTAGGTTCTCAGATTCCCTTTGCTTTTCCTGCTAAGTTATATGCATGTATATTTTATATTGTATTGTTCGCCGATCATCACAGGCTATTCATTTTTTGTAATCCAAACAGCTATTTTCATTTTTTAAATTTATTTTTATAAATCTATCTGATAGCCAATAAAAAACAAAACACTCACATTTTTGTACAATTCATTTGTTTTTGATTTGATATGCTTCTCTAAGCATCTATGCTATGAAAAAACAATAAAAAAGTATATACATACATTGAATTGTTGAAAATAACAGCAATAGAATATCAAATTTATAATTTGAGCGCTTGTCGTGGCGCAAACACAAGCATGCGACTGTAAACGCGACAGGTTGTGGGTTCGATTCCCTCTCTGGGAATTGTAAAAGTTTAGTATTTTCATTTCCTGGGTTTGGTAACAAGGCAAAGCGCGGCGATGAGTTGCGTCACTCAGCACGCAATACCTCAATTCGGCGGAAAGTGGGTAACGGAAATTTTAAAAGAGAACGGAGTGTCTAAACAGTAGGTTTTCAGGTTCCCTCTGCCTACCCTGCTATGTGCGAGATACACCGTGAAGCTAAAAAAAGAAATGTATCACGAGGGTATATAAGTACAAAGTATATAAAATATATATAATTAGTATAAAGACGATCTAAATTACCCTCGTCCCTTTTTGCCATCGACTATCAATTAGGAAACATCGCTGATGTTACTCTGACTGATTTATACATACATACATAGCTTCACGCTGTATCCCGCATATAGCAGGGTAGGCAGAGGGAACCTAGTGTTAGGACACTCCATTCCCCACTATTTATTACATTCTAATTTAATATTTTTTGGTAATTGTATAGATTTCTTTTTATAACTTCACGCTGTATTCCGCATATAGCAGGGTAGGCAGAGGGAACCTGAGAACCTAGTGTTAAGACACTCCGTTCTCTTTTAACAATTCCGTTCCCCACTTTCCGCCAGATTGTGGCATTGCGCTTTGCCTTGTTACCAAACCCAGGAAATGAAAAATTCCATTTCCTGGAGTGGGAATCGAACCCACAACCTGTCGTGTTTACAGTCGCACGCTTGTGCCTCTGCGCCACGACAGGCGTTAGTTTATTCATAGTTATAGAAATTTTCTTTCCCCAATTGAGAATCGAACCCACAATCGCGTTAATAATCGGTGTTGCACTGCCCTATACTCGTACGTACAATTAGAGGGAAAATGGAAAACAGATAGATTTATAACAATGTTTTTACTAGCATTATAGGCCTTTGTAATATTTTTTTTTTTTTTTTTTTTTTTTATGGATAACTGATAGTGAGTTAGTAAGAGATATTGAGTGTTAAACATCTTTATGTAGCACTTTGTTTAATCGTACTAAGGAAAAGAAAAGAAATATTTTTTGCTATTTAGTTCATTTTTTCACTCTCGGAGAAATGATTTTATTTAAACACATACATAGCTTCACGCTGTATCCCGCATATAGCAGGGTAGGCAGAGGGAAACTAGTGTTAAGACACTCCGTTCCCCACTTTGCGCCGAATTGAGGCATTGCGTGCTGAGTGGCGGAACTCAACACCGTAAAAAAAGAATCAAATCAAAATTAATTCACCAAGTAAAAAAATAAAGGTTTAAATATATCCTCCTTTCGTGAAATAGGTTAAAACACTGTACGTTCACCGATAGAAACTACTGGGCGTGGCGTGACATGACGTCATTCTATTGAGCAACGATTCTAACATCACGTGATTAAATTTGTCCCAAATATCGCATCCTGGGCGCTTTTAGCTAGCTACGGTTATTATTTGCGTATATATTCACTCGTGTAGCTAGTTGATGCATAAATTACTTTGTTGGAATATACGGTATATTTGTATTATTGTAGTTTATGAATTTATATAACGCCTCTCGTGGCGCAGAGTTACGCGACAGGTTGTGGGTTCGATTCCCACTCCAGGAAATGTCATTTTTCATTTCCTGGGTTTGGTAAGAAGGCAAAGCGCGGCGTTCAATTTTTATTCATACATAGCTTCACGCTGTATCCCACATATAGCAGGGTAGGCAGAGGGAATCTATTGTTTAGTCACGCTGTTCCCCACTTTCCGCCAAATTGAGGCATTGTGTGCTGAGTGATGGAACTCAACGCCGCGCTTTACCTTGTTACAAAATGTAAGAATCGAACCCACAACCTGTCGCGCTTACAGTCGCACGCTTGTGCCTCTACGCCACGATAGGCGTTAATTAAATTTTTATACATTTTCTAAATACAAATGTATTCTCTTTCCCCGAGTAGGCATCGAACCCACACCAATGAGATTACATGCGGTGTTAAACCGTGGCGAAATTATGGTTTTATAATAAAAAAAATTAAATAATGTTTGTACAGATCAAATCTACGATTTTACATTGTTCGGCAAAGCAAAAGAAACAATTATAAAATTATAATCTCAAATTCTTATTCTCCTTACAAGCTTATTGAATATTTAATTATTCTTAATAAAGTTCTTTTAAAATGTGAATAATAGACAAAAGCCTGTTATTACGTGTTTGTTAAATAATAAGAAAATGATTGAATTATATTTTAACTAGCCTTTTGTTCGTGGCTTTGCATGTTTTGGTTTTAATAAATTATTTTTATTTTTTAAAAATAATATATGTATATTTCTCTGTATACTTATAAATAAAAAATCATGTATAAGTATACAGTTGGAGCATGTTGTGTCTACCTGTAAGTGGAATAACACCTTGCAATGTAATTTTTGAATTTATATATGTGTGAACTTGTGTGTCTATTCTGTTGGCAGACCTTATAAATAAATAAATATTAATTTCCTGGGCTTGGTAACAAGGCAAAGCGCGGCGTTGAGTTCCGCCACTTAGCACGCAATGCCTCAATTCGGCGGAAAGTGGGGAACGGAGTGTCTTAACACTAGGTTCCCTCTGCCTGCCTTGCTATATGCGGGATACAGCGTGAAGCTATGTTTGTATGTATGTAGGAGATGCTCAATCCGACTTTAATTGTTACATGTTACCTCATAACTTTTTACTAGATGGACCAAATTCAATGATTCTTTTTTATATGATAGCTAGCGCTTCTGATATGGTCTCATTTAAATTTAGTTAAAATGCAACGATTTATTTTTGACTCATCCATAATATTATTTTTTAGTATATTTAATACTGTTTCCTTTTTTCATAAAAAAACTTAATTATACTTAAAAAATGGTACAAAACATTCTTCCAGTTTCCTCAAAAAATCTTACATCAACCAATTTTATATAAAAAAAGATCTTTCCTTCCATTATTTTATTACAATAGGCAATAAAACATCAAAGATTGTCCTGATGGGCCCCGAGATACATAACAGGACCTTCCGCCCGACCAACTACACTACTTGACACGTGCCATTTTCACACACTGAATTGATCAACCGTGAACTACTTGTAACTACGTTTATTGGTGTGGAATCGAACCTGTCACCTTTGTAATCTTAGATAAGATTTATTGATTAATCTTTTTTTTCGTGTTATATAGAGTGACCATCGTGGTGCAGAGGGATAGCGTCTGTAAATATGATTCATTATAGAATTAGGCTTCGAGCTTAATAATAATAACAATAACTTTATTGGAACACTTAAATACAATACAATAATTGGTTGAGGTATTGTCCTCTTAAATATGCTATAAAATAACCCGTAGTAACGAGTAACAGTACTGTGGTAACAGTTCCTTTATTACACGGATTACAAATATTAACATATTTTTTGTTTAATTATAACTATAGGTATTTTAGTAACCCTATCTACCCTCCTATATGCCAGATACAGCGTGAAGTTAAAAAAAAGTCAAAGCCAAGTGTCAAGGCACTTCGTTTACATTATCATCGGAACCCGAATTCAAGACATTGCGTGTTAAGTGGCAGAACTCAACGCCACGCGTGTCTTATCAGAATGGAGAGATTGAAGTACTTTTAAATATAACCGTTCCTCTGATTGGGAATCGAACCCACAACAAATTGTGTTTTAGAGTTAGATTCTGTCACACTACGCGGCGATGGCCTCTTTGTGGATTACTTTATATTTTTCGTTCCCTCTCTCTAGTAAGAAAAAACGCAGCGTTAAGTTGCGGTACTGAAATTCGCTGTGTACTAAATTCTATTGTCTAAGACAAAGCATGATACTGTGAATAAAATATAGAAGGAAGAATTGTCATTGTACAGTCAAAGATTTTTTTTTAGCTTCACGCTGTATCCCGCATATAGCAGGGTAGGCAGAGGGAACCTGAGAACCTAGTGTTAACACTCCGTTGCCCATTTTCCTCCGAATTGAGGCATTGCGTGCTGATTTTTATTTGTTTGTGAAATTATTGTAGGTTGATTTTTCTTTTAGAAATTATCCAAATAAATATTAATGTACCTTTAACTAGATACTTAATGATAACGAAAGTATATAAATTATGGCCGAATTACATAAAAGTGTATGTTATTCTGATATTTTTGTTAGGTGGTAGGAGGTTCGTCCTCGTCTGGCTCGCGACCACTATCATGTCAAAGACGAACCGCCAAATATCTTGTGATGTGTTCCGGTTCGATGGCATGTAAGCCAGGTTTTCCCCTTTTCCACCCATTCTTTCCCAAAAATGTGGTGGTTCCGATAGCGGACTACTACATTATCCTCCCCTTCCGTCTCTATCCTCTAGGTTGGCAACGCATCTACAACATCTATGGTGGTGTAGATGTTCATGGGCGAAGGTACCACTTACCATCAGGTGGTCCTTCTGCTCGTTTGCCATCCGTTATCCATAAAAAAAAAAAATATATATAAGTCATATTAATTGTAAAATTCCGGTTAGTTCATAAAGAGTTACAAACAGGACATACGAGCATATTACCAAAATTTCGCTTTTACATATATTTAAAGACAAAGGATAAACTAAGCTACTAATCAAAGTAAATGGTCAGAACGGAACCGGAAGTCGCTCTTTATCCTTAACGAGACACCGGAAATTACCAATACAAGCGTTTCCATGAGTGGAATTCGAACTTATAGCTCTAAGGTGATACATTCAAAATATTAAATTTATTAAGGAAATTCGTTATATATTATATTAGAGGCTTTAAATTTTTTTAAGGCTGTCGCGGCGCAGAGGCACTTGCGTGCGACTGTAAACGCGACAGGTTGTGGGTTCGATTCCTACTCCAGGAAATGAAGTATTTTCATTTTCTGGGTTTGGTAACAAGGCAAAGCGCGACGTTGAGTTCTGCCACGTTCTCAGTACGCAATACCTCAATCTGGCGGAAAGTGGGGAACGTATTTATTGAAAGAGAACGGAGTGTCTTAACACTAGATTCTCGGCGTCTCAAATGTCAAATTATCGCATAAACGCGAGCGAAGCCGCGGGTAACAGCTAATATAGAATATTTCTACGACTTTTTAATACTAATATTGTTAGATAAATAGTTAACAGTTTATTTCACATCAGTTACTCACTGACGCATGTTCCACACAAGTTGTTAAGGCGGCGGAAAATTCTTTATTTTCTCTACATCCGGTCATGTGAAAGGGTTCAAAAAATATTTGCCGAGTGTCCTCGTAGATCAGTGATTTGCTAGTATATTTGTATTTGCATTTCGATGATTTTTGCTTTTTTTATTTTAGCTACTATTTATTGTATTTCTTTCTTTTCTTATTAATATTATAAATATGAAAGTAAGATTTGAATATATGGAGCGATTAAATTATTACAAAATGTCACCTCTTTCTAAGCGTAGGAAAATAAAGAATATACGTTTCCATTACAAGTTAATTCATGGTGCCATTGATGCACCTGATCTCCTGTATCATCTAAATTTCTCAACACCACCTGCTGGTAGTCGTTTGCAAAACCGAAAACCGTTTTATCTTCCTTCCACTAACACTAATATATTAAGACTCGCCGTTATATCGTATGAGTTCCTTGTATAACGCCATATGCTCTAAATTAGATATTTTCTCTGATGTCTCTATAGCTTCTCTGCGACACAAATTAAAAGAAATTGTTTAGCTTAAGTAGTACCTAACTAATTTAATTGTTTAGTTTATTGTGTACTAGCTTTCCGCCCGCGGCTCCACCCGCGAGAAATTCGGTTATATCGCGTGACGTGTAAGGAGTAGCCTATGGTCTTTCCCAAGGTCTAGACTATTTGTCAAAAAAAAAATTATAAGAAATAAAAATATTTTTTTTTATAAAAAAATTTTCGCAAAAAAAAATATCCTATGTCCTTTCCTAAGTTTAGTTCTACCTTCATACCGAATTTCATCAAAATCGGTTCAGTGGTTTAGGCGTGAAAGCGTAACAGACAGGCAGACAGAGTTACTTTCGCATTTAAAATATAAGTAAGGATTCCTCTTTATCTATTGTCAAATACAAACATTGTTTGCCAAAATTTTAAATTAGAAATTATCAATATTACATGTTATTTTTTGTTCTTTATTGTTATTTTTTTGTTGCGATAGGTGTTGTTTGTAATAATTATCAATGGATGCTGTGTCTGCATAGAAAAAAATGCAATCCTTTCTACAATAGTTGTAGATTTATCGCAATTTACATATATACCGATTGTAATTTGTTTTGTGGACCAATAAACAGAAAAATAAAAATTGAATAAATAATGTTTTGGTGGTAGGAGGTTCGTCCTCCGTCTGGCCCGCGACCACTATCATGTCAAAGACGAACCGCCAAATATCTTATGATGTGTTCCGGTTCGATGGCATGTAAGCCACAGGTTTTCCCCCTTTCCCTACTCCATATCCTTTCCCCCCAAAATGTGGTGGTTCCGATAGCGAACCACTACATTATCCCTCCCTTTCCATCTGTATCCTCTAGGTTGGGCAACGCATCTAGTACATCTCTTTGTGTTGTAGATGTTCATGGGCGAAGTTAACCACTTACCATCAGGGCGGTCCTTCTCTGCCTGTCTTGCTAAATCCGGTATCCATAAAAAAAAAAAAAAAAAGAATAAACAAAGTAGGTTTGTTATGCTTTGTGGTAAAATTACTGAACTGATTCATCATGAAAACTTTACACATGTCCTTAGAGGTTGTTATTAGAATGGACAAAGAATACTTTTTGCCTGACTTTTAAACGGAGGTTCTCACCCCAGTGGCTGTGTGTATCATATAATTTTTACTGGGAGAACCAATTTAGATAATATTTTATATGATAGGTAAGCTGATGTGGTCATATTTAAATTCTTAACTAAGATGTGAGGAGTTTTAAACTTTGTAATGATTTTACTCTTGCCCGTTTTATTTTCTTCAGCCGCTTTTCTTTTTTGTTAAAATCTTATGTTAGCACTATGATATTATATCTTGAATATATTTTTAATCTGTGGTGAGAGCTGGGTGGGAAAGGTCAACGAGCGCGCCATTCGAATCAGATTGAACGAAGTTTTTTTTTTTTTTTTTATAGCCAGTGGTAGAGGAATGTTCCTTAGTGCGCGACCAACCATCATGAAATAAAGATCGAAACCGCCGTTATTTATATGATGTGCCCTGGATTCGATGCCGTTGAGGCACGTTGGGCTTTTCTTTTTTTCATTCATCTTTTTTCCTCAGTCGTGGTGGATAGCGACTACTATAAGATTGAGTCTCCCCTTTCCGCTTCTTTCAGGTTGGCAACGCAGCCTATGGCGGACTGCAAGCCAGGATGTACCGCGGCAGTAGGTGGAACGCCGCTCATCAGCAAACCCTCCCTGCTCGCTCTGCCACATCCGGCATCCATAAAAAAAAAAAAAAAAGCTGTAATTCTAATGTAATTTAGGTGAATTTTATAATATATAATTGTTAATTATTTGTTTTGTCCCTATTGAAATTCCTTTTTGGTGTTTTATTTAATTCTTACATTATAGTGCTAGTTGCGCGCAAGGGGATTAATAATAGTATTCATAATATTTTATTTATTGATCGTTAAAAGCGGGAGTTGGCGAACGTGGAGATGAGTTCTTCCACTTTACACGCAATATCTCAAACCTTTTTTTTTATTGATAACGGATAGCAAACGAGCAGAAGGACCACCTGATGGTAAGTGGTTACCTTTGCCCAAAGACATCTACAACACCAGAGATGTTGTGGATGCTTTGCCAACCTAGAGGATACTGATGGAAGGGGGGACATTGTAGTAGTCCGCTATCGAAACCACCACATTTTGGGGAAAGGATGGGTGGGAAAGGGGAAAATCTGGCTTACATGCCATTGAACCGGAACACATCATTAGATATTTGGCGGTTCGTCTTGATCGTCATGATAGTGGTCGCGAGCCAGACGGAGGACAAACCTCCTACCACCTAACAACCTAACCTGAGCGGAAAGGAGACAACGGAGTGTCTTAGTACTCTATAAATTAAAAAAGATGTATAATCCACACGAACGAAACCGCAGGATATAGCTAGCTTAAGTAAAAAACAATAAATATTTAATCTGAGCAACTGATCGCGAGTCTAGTTTAGCAACTTCAGCTCGACTTTCTAAAAGTGATCAAGTCTAATGAAAAGCACTACATAAGTAAAGTTCATATTATCTATTCGTCTAACTCCACAAACTTTGCTGGTGCCACAACTTTTAAGTTTTTCTTTAGCTTTCTTCATCGTTTTTCTAAAGTTTTTTTTTTTTAAATGAATGAGGTTGATTGGATTCGAATTCCTGGACTTAGTTCTTTTTTTTTACTAAAAATGGTTAAGCCTTAATATGAAAAGGCCATAGTAGTCCAGTAGGATAGCGTCTGGTGTAGGTATGGTTATGAGTCTCAAATCCCATAGTCACTTGAAAGATTCATGTATGATTATATTCGAAACTCTTTACTTCCCTGTTCCATTTTCTACTTAAAAAGCAGGTAGATAGTTGACAGTATAGCTGGCAAAAATGATTTAAGATTACATTTTCTAATATGTGGAATATATGCATATAAATAGAACATATATAAATAAAAAAATCATAATAAATCTCCCAATATCTTTATATATAATATAATTACAAATCAAATCAGTTTTGTTTTTTTTTTTTTAACTTCACGCTGTATCCCGCATATAGCAGGGTAGGCAGAGGGAACCTGAAAACCTAGTGTTAATACACTCCGTTCTCTTTCAACAATTCGGTTCCCCACTTACCGCCATTGAGGCATTGCGTGTTGAGTGGCGGAACTCAACGCCGCGCTTTGCCTTGTTACCAAACCCAAAAAATGAAAATACTTCATTTCCTGGAGTGAGAATCGAACCCACAACCTCTCATTTTTACAGTTGCACGCTTTTGCCTCTACGCCATATATAAATATAGGCGTTAAAAATCAAATCAGTAACATTAAAAAACTACATTATCACCAAACCAGAGGCATTACACAATTTGTATTCCAGACCCACGAACGAAAAAAAATGTCAAATAAACATACTCTTCGATCTATCGGAGATTACGTCTAAATCTATTCAAAATATCCATAAAAGGTATTTTCTTTTTGCTACAAAGCCTCGGAATCCGTCGCTGTAGCCCCTGGCTGGTGGCACGAAATATGTCAGTTACAATATAGGTGTCAAGTTATAAACGACAGCGTGTTTGTTGAAGATAAATTAAGTTTTGTAAATATGATTTTTTTTGGTTGGTGGTAGGAGGTTCGTCCTCCGTCTGGCTCGCGACCACTATCATGTCAAAGACGAACCGCCAAATATCTTATGATGTGTTCCGGTTCGATGGCATGTAAGCCAGGTTTTCCCCTATCCCACCCATCCTTTCCCCAAAATGTAGTGGTTCCGATAGCGGACTACTACGTTGTCCTCCCCTTCCATCTGTATCCTCTAGGTTGGCAACGCATCTACAACGCCTCTGGTGTTGTAGATGTTCATGGGCGAAGGTAACCACTTACCATCAGGTGGTCCTTCTGCTCGTTTGCCATCAGTTATCCATAAAAAAAAAAAAATGATTTTTTTATATAAAATTGCTGTATATGGCTATAGCGTAGCGCAGTGGGGGTGTAAATGAGATGGGTAGAGGTTCTTATATAGAGGTCTTTATTCAAATAAGCTATTACAAGCACTTTCGATATCTATATGGACTTATGTCCTGATAGTAAGAAATACATTATTGAGTTCTGCCACTCAATGAGACGTCTCCATTTCGTGGATAGCGGTAAACAGAGTGTTTTAGCACTAGGTACTCATTGACTGTTCCGTTATGCGCATATCGCCCATATAAACTGTAACAAGAGAAAGCGCGGCGTTGAGTTTTGCCACGCAGCACGCAATGCCTCAATGCGGAGGAAAGTGAGGAACGGAAATGTTCAAAGAGAACGGAGTGTCTTATCACTAGGATCTCTGGTTCCCTTTGTCTATGTGCCACATATATTGCTATATGCGGAATACAGCGTGAAACTATAAAAAAATACTAACTGCAACTTCGTTTACATGACTTATAATAACTAAAATCTCATATTTTCTCTATTTCGTAGGAATCTTAAAAAAATCTTTTTTACGCTCCAAGCAACATTCATGTCCAATTTATTACTTCGCCTGTACGTTATCTATCAGTCACTAAATAACGCAAGCATTATATTTATATATAAATACGTGAAGCATAAACTTTGGACCCCTTTTTGACGAAAATTACGTGGACGGAGGAGCATGAAACTTGGCACACTTATAGTTTATATAGAAAAGGAGTGCAGAATGCTTTTTTTTTAAATAAGGCATAAAAAGTACATTAAATTAGTAAAATAAATGTTACACACACTACCATGACTTAACATCCATGTTTATACAAAGTGACATATACGTCACAACGCAATGCGTTATTAACGCATTTACGGAGATACTAATATATGTGTCTATCTAA
Source organism: Philaethria dido (assembly GCA_033558755.1). Classification (NCBI taxonomy): domain Eukaryota; kingdom Metazoa; phylum Arthropoda; class Insecta; order Lepidoptera; family Nymphalidae; genus Philaethria; species Philaethria dido. Next base: position 10,401 of record JAKGSA010001049.1, on the reverse strand, counting down.
ACAGCTTATACCTTAAGCCACTTAATCCGAATATGGCCGTAAGAAAAATTATTTATTGGTAAAATTTGTTTACCGCAGAATTTCCGCTCTACGCGAGGGGATGATAACCGGGGCCTCGTTATGATCTGCATTTTAATTCTCATCCCTATATACTTGTGTATATTGCTACCAGCGACAGAGGCGACGCCTTTGTAATTTTTCTTCCTGGTGTATTTTTTATAATTTATTCTGTATTAATCGTTATATTATGTTTATTAACGCCTGTCGTGGCGCAAAGGCACAAGTGTGCGACTGTAGAAGCGACAGGTTGTGGGTTCGATTCCCACTCCAGAAAATTGAATTTTTCATTTCCTGGGTTTGGTAACAAGGCAAAGCGCGGCGTTGAGTTCCACCACTCAGCACGCAATGCCTCAATTCATCGGAAAGTGGGGAACGGAGTGTCTTAACACTAGGTTCCCTCTACCTACACTGCTATATGCAGGATTTTATAATTGTACCTTGTTTTGATTTTTAAGCTTTGTAATTGTAAAGTTACAATTAGATTCGTTCAGCAGTTTTTGCATGAAAGAGTAATAAACATTCATCTGCACAAAGCTTGTGTTATTTTGATGTAAAAACTATATTCCTGTAAAGTTTTAGCTACATCCGTTTCCGGACGTTCTTAATTTCATACTATTTTTGTATGTGTGTTACCGCACTATTACTGGATGAATCAAGTTTGGTGTTTTTTTTTTATATGATAGCTAGTACTTCCAACGTAGTCTAATTAAATATTGTTAAATCCTTAGTAGTTTTTGTGTTATTCGTTATGATTGTACTTTTTAGTGCATTTTATTTGAAATCAGTTACCTTTTTTGTTAAAATAAAAATCGTCCTCCGACTGGCTCGCGACCACTATCATGTCAAAGACGAACCGCCAAATATCTAATGATGTGTTCCGGTTCGATGGCATGTAAGCCAGATTTTTCCCTTTCCCACCCATCCTTTCCCCAAAATGTGGTGGTTCTGATAGTGGACTACTACATTGTCCCCCCTTCCATCAGTATCCTCTAGGTTGGCAACGCATCTACAACATCTCTGGAGTTGTAGATGTCCATGGGTGAAGGTAACCTCTTACCATCAGGTGGTCCTTCTGCTCGTTTGCCGTCCGTTATCAATAAAAAAAAATGCATATATGTTAAGAGAAAATTACACAACATCTTTATAAATTATAGCCTATTTATGATCTATATGTAAGCTATATTACTAAAAGCATGATGATCCCCGAAGGGCAAGTGTAAAGAGATTAATGACTGTGGTTGAAGCGAAAGAAATATACAGGGGCCGTAGCGTTTGGTGCTCGGTTGTCTCTAACTACCCCGTTAGGGATAAAGAGTGAAGTTTAGTTATATTCGTGTAAAGGTTCATCTAGATCCGTTCAGTAGGTTTTGCGTGAAAGAGTTACAAACATACGTCCATCTTCACAAAGTAAAAGAAAAAAATATAAAAAATTAAAACCATTTGTAAAAGTTAACAAATATTTTTAATTTTTTTCAAAAAAAATGAGTTCACGTCACGTATAATTAAATTTAGGGTGAAAAAAGATGAATGGGATAATTTTAGCTACGTATCTATTGCACGGTTTAAAATACGGTAGATGTGTCAGGATAACAAATAAAATTATTTTTAAGACTTTTTTTTTTCATATTCATTTTTTTCATCATTTCATATAGCAGGGTAGGCAGAGCGAACCTAGTGTTAAGGCACTCCGCTCCCCACTTTCCAACAAGAGGGAACCAGAGAACCTAGTGTTAAGACACTCCGTTCTCTTACAACAATTCCGTTCCCCACTTTCCGCCGAATTGAGACATTGCGTGTTGAGTGGCGGAACTCAATGCCGCGCTTTGCCTTGTTACCAAACCCAGGATATATATAAATTTAAATTACTGAAATATAGCGAACGGAGTGTCTTTTACTCTAGAAAAGGAGAGGGATATATATAATAATCAAAATATATATAGTAATAAAAAGGGATCCAAGGAGAATACTTTTTATTTTTTTACAATATGGCACACTACGACCTTGATAACTTAAACACGGCGTTGAGTTTCGCCACCTAAATCGTCTTTAAAATAGACGAAAAATAGTATTTTCGTAATAATTTGGCAACTTCAAATGATGTAACAAATGTATTAATTACTGTTTTATTAAAAATTAAAAGTTGACGTTCCTTTGGCTTCGAACTCTTTATCTCTTTTACGATATTTTTGGCAGAGCAACAGGAGATAGAGTGAAAATAGTGTCAAGACACTCAGTTCTCAGTTTTCACCCTGAAATGTCTCTAACATTGTGTAGTGAGTGGTCGAACATCACATTTTGTAATACCAGAGCTAGGACATAAAAGTAGCTTCACGCTGTCCGTATATAGCAGGGTCAGAGGGAACCTAGTGTTAAGACACTCCGTTCCCCACTTTCCGCCGAATTGAGGCATTGCGTGCTGAGTAGCGGGACTCAACGCCGCATATTGCCTTGTTAACGAACCCAGGAAATGATAAATTCCATTTCCTGAAGTGGGAATTGAACCCACAACCTGTCGCGTTTACAGTCGCACGCTTGTGCCTCTGCGCCACGGCAGGCGTCGTTTTAATTAATATAATTGAAATACAAACATTTTTCATAGTGAGAATCGAACTCACGACCACTGCTTTTACTAAAAAGTATATTTATATTTAAAAGTATCTTTCAAAACGCATATACCAAAATATTTTCCACAAAAAAGCCACAAATATTTCCAAATTAACATGAAACAGTAAACAATTATAATAATTACATCAACCTGTGATTATAATCAGTACGTAGTATTCATATTACGCGTTGAATCAGTTGGCGTTCCATATAAACTCATTTGATTTATTGTTGACTAAAATAGTGTGAAATACAGTGAATAATGAAACATTTGGTTAGACTTTGGAATAATTTTGGAAATTATGTTGTCTAACATATCATGATAGTGTGATAGGTTATTATATTATAATACTTTTAACCGTTTTTTTTTCATTTGCTGGGTTTGGTAACAAAGCAAAGCGCGGCGTTGAGTTCCGCCACTCAACACGCAATGCTTGAGGCATTGCGGCGGAAAATGGGGAACGGAGTGCCTTAACACTAGGTTCCCTCTGCCTACCCTGCTTTACGCGGGATACAGCGTGAAGCTATGTATATACTTTTAACTGATTTCAAAGAGGAGGATATTAATTCGACTATATTTTTTTGTTTATTAATTTATTGTTGACTAAAATAGTGTAAAATACAGGGAATAGTCCACTATTCCACATTTGGTATTGGATTTGGATGATATTGTGATATTGGATTATGATAAGGATTTCACAAATTTTTAACTAGTATGTTATATATCTAAAAGCCCAATTTTATGCATGCAGTGATGTTGAGGCCATCGTGGTGCAGTAGTTCTGTCAATCCGATGGTTATGAGTTCAGTATTCGTTCGGAGAAGTGATAATATTCAAATTATTATCAATTAACCGTTCTGGTAGCGCGGTGTTGAGTTCTGCCTTGAAATGTATCAATTTTGTACAGAAAGTAGAGTATCTTTGACTACCCTTTTATGTGGAATTAACGTGAATGTCCCACTTTACCACGTGTGACAGGGTAATCATAGAGAATGTAGTGTCCAGACACTATGTTGGCCACTTTCAACTTATTAATAAAAGATTTTAATTGCCATATATGCAATAATGTTTTATTTTTGTTCCAGGCAACTATTAGCGCCGAATTTAAAACAAACGCAATATTTAGCGAATGGAGCTGAGAGTGAAGTGAGAACGGTAAGTAATATCGAATATTTTTTTTTCTATTTGTTGTATAATCTTTGTGTGCTAATAGGGGAAGTCTCTATCTCATATAACACACTTTATATTTTTTTTTAAGAGTGGGCTTACTCCTGAAGGTTATAAAATTGATGATTATGGTGAAAAAATATTTGTTTATTACATACATACATAGCTTCACGCTGTATCCCGCATATAGCAGGGTAGGCAGAGGGAACCTAATGTTAAGACACTCCGTTCCCCACTTTCCGCCGCATTGCGTGCTAGTAGTGGAACTCAACGCCGTGCTTTACCTTTTTACCAAACCTAGGAAAGGAAAAATACAATTTCCTGGAGTGGGAATCGAACCCACAACCTGTCGCGTATACAGTCGCACGCTTGTGCCTCTGCGCCACGACAGGCTGTTATTTATTATTAGGGACAAATTAGTAAAATGAGGTCACTGTGACACAGTAGGATAGTGTCTGGCCGTAAATATGATGACAATGCATAGTCTTGATTTAAACAGGAAAATTTGCATTTAAGTCCAAATAAAAAACGTTGCTCACCCCTGAAATAAAGGTAAATTAGTTTTTTTTTCTAACTTCACGCTGTATCCCGCATATAGCGGGGTAGGCAGAGGAAACCAGAGAACCTAGTGTTAAGACACTCCATTCTCTTTCTTTTTTGTTCTCCACTTTCCGCCAAATTGAGGCATTGAGGTAAATTAGTACCTACATATATAACTATATCAGTTAACCGATTGTTAACATCGACAGTCACTGTACAGATTTATAATCCGTAAGTACAGTAAATAGCATGTCCCATAATTACCTATTCATCACACACGTCAAATGGGGAGATGACGCAATTTTATTTAAATTATTCCGCTTTGAGAATAGAGTTTCATTCAAAAAGTTTTAATCGCTGCCAGAAAGATTAAGTATGAATGAAAGGTGGAACGCTGCTGACGTTTTGTACCTTGTTTGTGTGTGGACAGTTAGTTGGGCAAGATGTGTGAAACAAGCTCTTGTGATATTAAATTATAATACTTTTAACTGATTTTTTCATTTGCTGAGTTTGGTAAAAAAGCGGCGTTGAGTTCCGCCACTCAACACGCTATGCCTCAATTCGGCGGAAAGTGGGGAACGGAGTGTCTTAACACTAGGTTCACTCTGCCTACTCTGCTATATGCGGGATACAGCGTGAAGTTATGTATGTATGTATGTATGTAGTAAGATAAACCGCGGCATACATATTTTGTAATTGTTCAGGAGGCGCAAGAAACTAAAATATAATACATTTTACAATTAATATTTTTTGAATGCGAAAAGCTTTGGCATTGACCCCCAGGCATGTACCACATATGGATATGTATTACAAGGAATTAGTGGGTATCAAAAATTTAATCATCTATGCACTTAGGTTCATTTCACAAAACTTTGCAGTTACATCATTGTCGTTCCAGAGCAGCGATATAATACTGAACTATTTTTCATACAAGTGTTTTACCCAGTGATATTCGAACCCCCAACCCTAACCATTCTTTACAATAAAGCATGCACCTAGCTATACCAACAGCCGCACTACAACAGCAACATACACAGAAATATACAAATAAATACATACACACTTGTATAAAGAAACAAGCGTTGCCAAGTTGACTCTACACAAACGTTCAAGCAGTCCCGTAAAAGTAAACAGGGCATTAGTTTGTTTTGCTTGCACCAAGTTCGGTTTTAGATAAATTGAGTTCCAATTTACTAAAGTGTTCTCTGCAATATTTTATTGTTTACATTCGTTTTAGTCTATTTAAATTTTCGTTCAGATATTTTCGCTTGTACCGACTTTTGAAGTTAGGATTTACTTTCCAAGATTGCAAAAGTTCTTGCCTTTCCATTTGCATTTATTAGTACATTTTTGATGTGAAACATCTAGAAAACGTATTGGCAGTTAAATTGTGTGGTTTGACGTCACAGCAAATGGCATGACGCTTTGATGCCATCATGCTCACCCTACGTTTCAGCTGAAGATTATCTTGTATATGTGTGCTCATATATACTACAGATATAGTGGGTTTCCAGTATATAAGCTGTAAAATAATTTTCATTCATTGACGAATTTCGACTAAATATTAATATTGAGTTGTAGAACTTAGCAATGTAGAATTAATGGATCTCAGACACCGTATATAACAAAAAGTGACAAATAAATATTGATCACCATAAACATCATGTTCGGTCACACATAACCTCGAGTCGCAATATTATAATTTCTTAACAGCTTTACATTTTTTTGACAGCATAGTGAGAAAGAACCCTTAAGAAACACTTCGTTTTCCATTTTTTGCCTAAAATAAAATCATTGCGAATTAATTGGCAAAACTTAATACCACATTTTATCTTACCAGAGTGTAGAAATAAAAATAACTTAAATATGATAATTTCTACAAGTAGGCATCGAATCCACAACCAGATACCCTTATACTATCCAGTTCAACTTCACCACGATAGGCTCCATACGTCATTTCATTACCTAAAGTATGAATTTTCATTGTATCATAAATCTCTTTTAAAAGTACCCTCAGAATCCTTTCCAATAACGTCATACGTTTGTAAATAAAATAACTGGTGTTCAGAAAGCTTTCAATATTGGGGATTTGTCAAATGTAGCCGCTTCAATAGCGGATAGCGGTAATGCAGAGAGCTTGAGATGTGAACGGAGACTTATCTGTATGGCCTCGCCTTGAGTTATTTGTTTTGTATGTGCTTATTACTGTTGGTCCTGAGAATGATATGTTTATATGAATTTTAGTACTAGAATAACGATGAATTAATTAAATAATTACATGCAGTAGCTCATTAAGGAATACAGTCGAATTGAAAACTTCCTACTTTTTTTGAAAATCTTTATGTGTAGGTAGTATAGAAGCTTCGGAAGTCCTTGAATTAAAGAGATTTTGATAACTATTTTAACGCCTGTCGTGGCGCAGAGGCGACTGTAAACGCGACAGGTTATGGGTTCGATTCCTATTCCAGGAAATGGATTTTATCATTTCCTGGGCTTGATAACATAGCAAAGCGCCGCGTTGAGTTCCGCCACTTAGGACGCAATGCCTCAATTGGGCGGAAAGTAGAGAACGGAGTGTCTTAACACTAGGTTCCGTCTGCCTACCCTGCTTTATGCGGGATACAGCGTGAAGCTATGTATATATAAGTATTTTAAGATTTATAGAACTATAGTTATATTATAATCGAATAAGTCATCAGTTTGACTATCACAATATTAAAAAAAAGCAGCTTCATACTTAATAGGGTAGTGCTAGTGTCGAGACTCTCCATTCACCGCTTTATTTTTTTTTATTTATCAATGGAGGCAAACGAGCAGAAGGACCACTTGATGGTAAGTGACTACCTTCGCCCATAGACATTTACTACACCTGAAGAGTTGTAAATGCGTTGCCAGCCTACAGAAATCGAACCTGAACACATCATTATATATTTGGCGGTTCGTCTTTGGCATGATAGTGGTCGCGAGCCAGTTGGAGGACGAATCTCTTACCACCAAAATACTGGTGTACCCGTCTCTTACGGGACGCTACCCAGCGTCGGAGTGGTATTGTATTCTAACCCTGTCCTCTCAGAGGGAAAACCTGCCCGAAGTCCAGACATTATGTGTTGAGTAGCGGAGCTTAACGCCGCGCTTTGTATTACCAGAGTAAAGATATGAAAATATTTTAAATATTAAATATTATATTCTCCCAATATTTAAGAAATTTCCAATAAAAGCGAAATAAGTTAAAATTTCGTTTCGCTTACAAATTTACTTACTAAATTAAACTCGGGACCGAGAATTGAGAAATATTTGAGTTATTGAAAAACAATCGGATTTAGATTCGTGATTTGGCGAAGGATTTGTTCATTATGGAAACCCAATAAAGTATTTTCTGTTTTTGCAAATTAAAATATATTTTAACCGATTTCCAAAAAAGGAAGATTTATTACGAAAAAATATAATTTTTTTTATGTGTGATACCGCACTATTTTTTACTATGGGAAACAATTTTGATTGTTTGATTTTTATATCATAAGATAGATAGATAGATAAGATTTGACAAGTAGTTTTTGAGTTATTCGTAATAAATTTTACTTATTAGTGAAATTTATTTGAAGTAGTTTTTTTTTGTCAACATCTTAATTTTTTATAAATAAATTTAAAAAAAATAATTATATAGAGAGAGGAGACTCGGATGGTTAGGGCGAATGTTAATGCATACTTCTTCGGCTCCTTAAACTTACACTTGGATCGGAATTCCCAGACAGTGCTCTGGCTTATCTTCATATGCTAAGAAGGTTGTTCTTTAAATCAAGAAAGATTTCAAGAACTTCTGAGACTAATAACTTTTAACGTCATATGTTCATCCAGACTAAATTTTAAAGTAGAAAATTTATAATAAAGATATTTTTTATTTTAACTTCACACTGTATCCCGCATATAGCAGGGTAGACAGAGGGAACCAGAGAACCTAGTGTTAACACACTCCAATCTCTTTCAACATTTCCGTTCCCCACTTTCCGCCGAATTGAGGCATTGCGTGTTGAGTGGCGGAACTCAACGCCGCGGTTTGCCTTGTTACCAAACCCAAGAAATCAAAATACTAAATTTTACATTTCCTGGAGTGAGGATCGAACCCACAACCTGTCGCATTTACAGTCGCACGCTTGTGCCTCTGCGCCACGACAGGTACAATAATATAATAAAAATGTTAATAAAAAAAAAGAAAACCGATTTACAAGTAATAACTGAAAAACTCATAAGATCTTAAGTAAATTCATATGGGACTACATATATTACCACATCTCTTACTAGCTATCACATAAAAAAAGCATCATCTAAATTGGTTTAACCAGTAAAAAGTAATACAATAATAAACTCGAACAAAAAAACTGGCTAGAACAAATAAAATCTATTATTTATATACGAAAAGTATATTTTTTTCGTTAGCCTTTCTCATAATATTTTTAAATTCTTGTATTAAGATTGCCCTGTTTGTTTATTTGGGTCAAATTTAATAATTGAAATTTGACCCCGTTCCTGTTGACAGATTGATCTGATATTAGGTATACATCTTTAATTTCTTTATCTTATCGATCGAAGATATGATTTGATGACAAAATAATATCATTAAAAACATGCAATAACTACTCAGTCAAAAAGAAAATTGTAGAATGGCTTCTAACCCTAGACTATAGCAGTACTGAAGATCTATTGAAAATACAAAAATAAAATATATAAATAAATGGTAAAAGTTAGCATATATTATGTGTTTAAACACACACACACACATACACACTCACTCACACACACTACACTCACACACACAACACTCACACACACACTCAACACACACACACACACGGCAAGTATTACTTATAAATATAGTTATTCTTTATTTTTCTATTTTTTGTTTCATGTTACATATATTTCTATTGACTTTTTTTTTGTTAATTTATTCTTGTATGCTAATCAGGGAAGTCACTAGCTCCTATAACACAGTGTATACTTATTTTAGGAGTTAGTAAGCCCTTAAATGTCATATTTATTATGGTCAATAAAGAATTTATTTATTTATTATTATTATATGGTATGATGATTGATACTTAGGATCTACCGAATTATTTTTTATCTTTTATTAATTTATCTTCATTATAACATATATACATAGCTTCACGCTGTATCCCGCATATAGCAGGGAAGGCAGAGGGAACCTGGTGTTAAAACATTCCATTCCCCACTTTCCGCCGAATTGAGCCATAGTGAGCTGAGAGGCAGAACTCAACGCCGCGCTTTTGCCTTATTACCAAACCCAAGAAATGAAAAATTCCATTTTTTGGAGTGAGAATCGAACACACAACCTGTCGCGTTTACAGTCGCACGCTTGTGCCTCTGCGCCACAACAGACGTTAGTACTAATACTTATCACTAATTTCTCACTGCCCACAGCTTACGAGACTCAAATAAACAAACTTAATTGATCTATGTCACTGACTCTTGGATTAAATTGCTCCCCAAAATCCAAAACTTGTGAATTTCACCGTCGAATAAATTAATGAAAAGTATTGAAACGATCTAAGTTATTTATCACGAATTATAAAGTTTGATTGTGTTTTCGGTAACCCTTATATGGAATTTCATTTAGGAGTTATGTTATGTACTAACAGAGTTTCGTGTTATGTTTATGGTAAAAATATGTACTTGAGAAATGTATATATTATTTTTTTGCGATGCACATAATATAAATACAAGAAATAGGCTTAAACTTGCAGCGCCTGTAACTCGATTGCATCGAGTCCGCAATTCTTTTATGGGACAATGTGTATACTTTTACAATAGGATCCCAGAAAACGTCCGAGAACTTTCCATTTTACAATTTAAAAAAATTGTAAAAAGACGTTTGTGTGTTAAAGGTTATTACCTAATTAGTGATTTTATAAATGATAACACACCTTGGGAATGAAATGCTCGCTCCAGTCTGTTTCAAAGGTATCATTGCCAATAATAAAGAATTGTAAACCATTGTCGAATATAAAAAAAAAAAA
>JAKGSA010001048.1:64513-119892 GCA_033558755.1 Philaethria dido | reverse complement strand
CTGTCTTTTAAAATGCATTAACGCTCACCTCTACTCCAAGTTCCTCTATCTACACTTTACCCCCTTGTTTTATTATAGCAAGATTTGAACCGGCTCCTTTAGTATACAGAAGATTACGATCATGGTACCATAAGTAATTAGGCTAGATACAAACAGTAAGTAATAATATATTTTTTCTTTGCAAATGTCTTTATATAGCGATGCGAGTAACACGGTTTCTGCAAACGTACCGTTAGTGGTTAATAATAAACAGCATACTCTATTATATGAAAATGTAATTTATGACTGTTGTGACTGCAAACGCTATTGGCTGGGGGTGTGGGTTCAATTCCCACTCGGCGAGAGATATTTAGATTAATTTTATTCCTCCGCTCTGATAAGACAAAGCGAGGTATTGGGTTCTGCCTTTCAACACGCAATGTCTGGAATTTGTTCGGAGAGTGGAGAACGGAGTGTCTTGACACTAGGCTCTTTCTGGCTACCCTGTTACGTGAAATAAGGCGTGAAACTTTGAAAAAGAGGGAGAGAGAGTAATATATGTAGGCAAGTGATTTTTGTATATTGTAATGTTAACAGTTGCGCGCGATGATTTATAGAATTATGGAAAATATTACACGCGACCGCTGACGTGAATTCACGTCATTTAAAATTGTATTGCTGGTTGACGTTGACGTGAATTCACGTCATTTCAAATTATTATATTATATTTTCAACATTGTTATTTCAAAACAAATTGTATACTTTTTATCCTCGCCTTGTCGATACAAGTTTGTGGCAACCAGTTTCAGAATTTCATTACATTTGCTGTACTTAGAATTAGAAACGTAGAAAATTTGCCGGTCGCGAATGTGTTAATGTTATAATTCGATTATTTTTCCGATTCTAACGACCCAAGAAAAAAAAAACATATTTTTATATACAACAAAACCGTTTCCTTTAATCTTTTCGATACATTTCAACAAATCGCATTACCGACATCAATCCCAATCGTCATCCAAGAATTTAACAATATAATAAAAATAAATGACAATCCAAAAGAGAAGCGAAGTAACATATCAATTGAAACTGATCGTCGAGCGAATTGGCGCTGACTTATAATTTATAATGAAATTACTATATCTTGGAGGGGCGAGGGGCTCCCTCTTAACTGTAGGGATCTCCCTCCTATCGGAGGTGATCAATTGTATTGGCATCAGAACTAATGGGCAGTTAGAAACACTTGTCATTTATCAGTACGTTTGACACTCGATTTGTTTTGCGTTTTACTATCTGAATGTGGAGCAAAGACGTGCTTAAGTGATTCTATCGGGTTCTTATAGATCTGAGTATGAGTATCAATTATTTATTTAATTTAATTTCCTTGGCCAGTTAATTTATTATCTTTATGCATGTTGAGGTTCTTAACGCAATGGGTTGGGAGTTCAATGCCTTCTAAGGAGACTCGTGTCATTTGCACGCTGTATCCCGCTTAAAACAGGGTAGGTAGAGGGAACCTGAGAACCTAGTGTTAAGACACTCTGTTCCCCACTTTCCGCCGAATTGAGGCATTGCGTGCTGAGTGGCGGAACTCAACGCCGCGCTTTGTCTTGTTACCAAACCCAGGAAAATGAAAATTTGCATTTCCTGGAGTGGGAAACGAACCCACAACCTGGCACGTTTTATAGTCGCACGCTTGTGCCTCTTCGCTACGACAAGCGTCTAAGGGGATTTACTACACTTAAATTAATTTCATTGCTCTGCTCTAGTAACAAAGTGTAGCGTTAGGTTCCGCTACTTAAGAAGAAGATCTCTTTCAGGCGAGGTTTTCGACACCAGATTGTCTCTGATTACTTTATACCATGCGGGAAAAAGCTTGAGGTGCAAAAATGTATTAATTAATCGAATTTTGATGGCGAGAAAGAGTTTTTTAAATTTATAATAAGATTTGATTAACAATTGTAATAACTAGCCACTAGGACACCATTGTGACACAGTACCAGACTGAATGTGATTTTTAGTTCGAGTCCTGTTCAAGATAAATTTAAATTTACATATAAATAAATCTTCTTTTATGTGTCCGATAACGCCTGTCGTGGCGCAGAGGTACAAGGGTACGACTGTAAACGCGACAGGTTGTGGTCTCGATTCTCACTCCAGGAAATGTAAAATTTAGTATTTTCATTTCTTGGGTTTAGTAACAAGGCAAAGCGCGGCGTTGAGTTCCGCCACTCAACCCGCAATGCCTCAATTCGGCGGAAAGTGGGAAACGGAAATGTTGAAAGAGAATGGAGTGTCTTCACACTAGGTTCTCTGGTTCCTTTTGTGTACCCTGCTATATGCGGGATACAGCGTGAAGTTAAAAAAAAAATAAATACATGTGTCCGATATTGTCAGAGAAGGTTTGTTTTTATATAGGAAACAAATATTAAAAGAAATAATAGCAAATATTTAAAAAAAATACTCAGTATTGAATGGCAAAAAACTATCGCGGTACGAAGTTCGGCGGATCAGCTTTATTAGGTTTATAATAATAATATTTTATTGGTTAAATTAGAAAACAAAATAAATAATAATTAGAAAATAAGCAATAATATACGCTATAAAATAAATACATACATAATTCATAAACGCCCATATTTGCTAACAAACAAAGTTTCTTCTAACAGCTATAACTCTTAAACAATTTGCTGTAAAATGGTTGCTTATTAAAAATCAATTTGCATTCATATAGATTTACGACGTCGTAAACGCGCAGTTCACGGACATATTGATTCGAAGCCTCTAGGTGGGAATGAAGCTACTAATAACGTGAGCTAAAAAAGCTGGCCTTTTTTTGATTTGGACGCGGTTGTTAGTTACAGAAACTATTTTGATATGCCTTGATGTTAGTTTAATATCTAGATTTTATATATCAACTATTTTTTTTTTAACTTCACGCTGTCTCCTGCATATAGCAGGGTAGGCAGAGGGAACCTGAGAACCTTGTGTTAAGACACTCCGTTCTCTTACAACAATTCTGTTCCCCACTTTCCGCCGAATTGAGGCATTGCGTGCTTAGTAGCGGAACTCAACGCCGCACTTTGCCTTGTTACCAAACCCAGAAAATGAAAAGACTAACATTTCCTGGAGTGGGAATCGAATCCACAACTTGTCGCGTTTCCAGTCGCACGCTTGTGCCTCTGCGCCACGACAGTAACAGACTATTATATATCAGCTATTGTATGTAGTAATCGATTCAAAGTCAAAATACAATAATTTTGTTTACAATTAGAAGTTACATAATTTTTTGAACGTCAAATGATTTACTTCCGGTTCAGACATGAGAATAAACGCAAGCTACTCGGCAGGACTATTTTTTAAGTATGCCATTTACAGAATTACAATTCTTTCTAGTGACTATGATTTCTATGTACCTACCAACTAGTGTCCCCGTTGACGCGTTAAGAACGTGTTGCCTAGCAACGTTGATGTCAAAATGGTTTGATATCAATGTTTATATAAATTGACATTTACGTTGCTAGGCAACACGTTCTTAACGCGTCAACGGACATAAAAAATATATTATAATAATAAACCAAATGTTACACACACTACCATGAGGTAATATATTTTTATGTATTATTTTAAAAAGATATTATCATTGTGAACTCCTTCGCTATATAAACCTAGTGTTAAGACACTGTTCCCCACTTCCCGCCGAATTGAGGCATTGCGTGCTGAGTGGCGGACCTCCACGCCGCGCTTTACCTTGTTACCAAGCCCCGGAAATGAAAACACTAAGCTTTAGATTTCCTGAAGTAGGAATCGAACCCACAACTTGTCGCGTTTACAGTCGCACGCTTTTTCGATGACGAAATTTTAAACTACTTGTAAAAAAATAACATTATTTTAACTCGTAATCACAAAACGCCTATCGTGGCGCAGAGACACAAGTGCGACAGGTTGTGGGTTCAATTCAATTCAAACTCCAGGAAATGGAATTTCTTTTTCCTGGGTTTTATAAAAAGGCAAAGCGCAGCGTTGGGTTCACCACTTAGCACGCAATGCCTCAATTCGGAAAGTGGAGGACGGAGTGTCTTAACATTAGGTTCCCTCTGCCTACCCTGCTTTATGCGGGATACAGCGTGAAGCTATGTACGTATGTATGTACGTAATCACAAAAAAAAATCTTTAAACTAACCGTTGAAGTCTTCAAGGAATTTCATACTATATATTAGTAGTGTAGGCGATTACATGTTAGTTTAAATGACGACATCGGCCATTTAGTTTTTGCTCCACACTCAATAACTAATGAGCTTAACGTTAAAAAACGTTAATAGTATAATTAATGAAAATCGATTATTCATTCTGGCATATTAGCGAGCGAGTTTATATAGGCATAGAAATTACCCATATCCTTCTTATGTAATACTAGCTTATGCTCGCAACTTCGCCCGCGTGGTACATTGACTTTTTTAACTTCACACTGTATCCCCGACATAACAGAGGGAACCCAAGAACTTAGTGTTAAAGCACACCGTTCTCTTAAGACTTTCGTTCCCCATTTTCCACGGAGTTACGGCATTATGTGCTGAGTGGCGGAACTCAGCGCCGCGCTTTGCCTTGTCATTGCCTAGTTACCAGAGCGAAGAAATTGAAATAGAAAATGATAATTATAAATATTTAATATTATGGTGAAGTTTCATGTAAATACTGTTCAATAATTTTTGAGTAAAAGAGTAACAAACATCTTTCCTATTTATAATATTAGTAAGACTAGTTGTAGCCCATAACTTGTTTTGACTAAAAAATGTAAAATCTAATACTTTTACATCATTGTAGGAATTTCGCAAAATCTCTCATAGAACTCCCTATATTCACTCAGGAATCTTTTTTCATCACTTCCTAGCCTTATCCCGTTTGGTAGAGTAATCAATGAGCACTAGGTGTCAAAGATATTACGTTCTTCACTTCATGCCCAAAATCAGTGAAATGACAACTCGACGCCACTCTCTTCGTTTTACCAAAGCGATAGAATAAAGAAAATAACTCAATCTATCTATATATATAAATACGTGAAGCAAAGCTTTGGATCCCTTTTTACGAAAATTACGCGGACGGAGGCACATGAAACAGGAGCACACTTATAGTTTATATAGATAAGGAGTGCACAATGCTAATATTTTTTTTAAATAATGTATAAAAAAGTATATTAAATTAAGCAAAAAATAATAAAAGGCGGCATATAAAGTACGTCGATACGCAATGCGTTATTAACGCATTTACAGGGACAATAGTTACAATCATTTCCGGAGTGGAAATCAAACCCAAAACCACTCGTGTTTACAGTCAAACACTGTCCCACTGCGCCACCATGGACGCTATTATTCGTAATAATATTACTTTTTAATGCATTTTATTTGAAGCCGGTTCCCTTTTTATTAATTATAGAAAACGCCTATCGTGGCGCCGAGGCACAATCGTGCGACTGTAAAGCGCGACAGGTTGTAGGTTCGATTCCCACTCAGGAAATGGAATTTTTTTCGCTACTCAGCACGCAATGCCCCAATCTGGCGGAAAGTGGAGAACGGTTGTTGAAGAGAGCAGGTGTGTCTTGCATGGGTTCTCAGGTTTCGATCTGCCTACCCTGCTATATGCGGGATACAGAGTGAAGTCAAAGAAAGAAAATAAAAAAAATAATATTAATGTGAAATAAATAATCGCCCTATTATTTGCATGTCAATAGAATATTAATAGATACAACCACCCAGAGAGCAAATTGTGCGTTTAATTCTAGACTACGTAACAATATGTATGAATTTATATAAATTGCCTACTATTAGACGGTGATTTGGGTGATAGAGCTATCAACGAACTAAATATAATAGTCAAGTAAAAAATGTAGAACTAAATGTTGAGGGTTCCGTATATTACTTTAAGGTTTTATGTGTTTGACTTAGTCTTACTTACTCTTTTTATAATTATATTGGATAATAATATTTCTAAGCTTCTTCATTCCTTCATTCCTTATGTATTATAATTATTTCAGTTATTATTATTTTTTTTTTTATGGATAACGGATGGCAAACGAGCAGAAGGACCACCTGATGGTAAGTGGTTACCTTCGCCCATGAACATCTACACCACCAGAGATGTTGTAGATGCGTTGCCAACCTAAAGGATAGAGACGGAAGGGGAGGATAATGTAGTAGTCCGCTATCGGAACCAGCACATTTTTGGGAAAGAATGGGTGGGAAAGGGGAAAACCTGGCTTACATGCCATCGAACCGGAACACATCACAAGATATTTGGCGGTTCGTCTTTGACATGATAGTGGTCGCGAGCCAGACGGAGGACGAACCTCCTACCACCAAAAAAGTTATTCTCAAAAACAAATAAAAAAATATGATAATAAGAATAATATAAAAAAAAAAAAAATACAGCTTTTTTAAAAAGCATCGCAACACACACATACGTAAATATACAATGTTAAACAAAACGTACAAACTGACATTAATATGTTATATATTTTTATCTACGTATATATGTTTGTTTGTACGTATGCATGTATGTATTTATGTAAGTTTGTATGTATGTATATACCAATAGATACTTTACGCACCTTTCTGCATTCTTGTGATATGTTCTTTATCGATGGTTGAGATTGCTTTCTTTTTATTAAATATGTAATGTATACTCTTTGTGCAATAAAGTTATTATTATTATTATATAAACCATAGGTTTTAAGCCATAGGTTTTAAACCATAGGTTTTAAACCATAGGTTTTAAGCCATAGGGTAACCAAAACTAAATATGAATATTAAAATTGAATATACGACTGCGATCAGAGCAGCACAAGCTACTTTATTAACTGTAAGGCAGCGCTGTAGCTTAAAAAAGAAAGCCGCTTTTTCCCGTAAATAAAAGTCCTCAGAGAGAAACTAGTGTCAAGATATTCCTTGCTCCACTTTCTGTCCGAAATCGAGTCATTTCGGGTATCGGGTAGCCGAATTCAATGCCACACCTCGAATGGTAAAGGAGAATAATTATCATTTCCAGTGGCAATGGAACTCACAACCAATCGTGTTTGAAGGTAATCTATTCCACTGTGCCATGATATTTTTAAATCATAATTTGATTTTAGCATGTAGGGTTGATGTAGGTCTGTGGTAATAAAAATGTTTACTCACGGTTAATACGTCCTTGTATTTCAACACCACTTGTTTTTATAGAAGAGAAGAGTATATATAACGTAAAATGTAATAAATATAACAAACGAACAAAAAGATAAATGACGATCATAGTAACGGATAATTTATGAGAGCAAAGAGAAAACAAGTGAGCGCAGTCGAGAGGCGAGTAACGACTGGTGTTAAACATTATATTAATTGTTAAAATCAATAGCTAATGTGTTGGTAGTTGTGAATAATGTTAGCTACGTAACTCCGCCTGCCGGTATTGTCCACACTCGTCTTTATTATATAAATTTATAAATTAAATATTAATATTTATAGTGAAATATATATATAAATAAAATATATTATAATTATATATAATAGCTCCCTACAAGCATAAGGAACTCTATATTCACAGAAAACAAACAAATTTCGATGTTGCAGCAAAAAATCAGTAATGACACGTTTGGACTAATTCCATAGAAGGCTCCTCTTGAATGCTGATGCTTGAATTATTATAATACTGAGCTATACATTTTGTAAGCTTTAATTTAAGATATTTTTTGCTTTAATAAAATAAATATTTTATTAAAAGTTTCATATTCATATATTAGGGGCTATCGTAGCGCAGTGCGACAACGTCTGACTATAAACACGAAAGGTTGAGGGTTCATCTTCGCTTCGAGGTATGAATCAATTCTCGTAAGACAAAACGTGGCATTGAATCCGCAATTCAATACACAAGGTCTCGATTTTAAGCGGAACATGGAAAACTGAGAAGGAGTTTTTTTAGAAATCCTACATAACGGGAATACCAAAAAGCATTTAATTTGATTTAAATAAAGCAATTCTAATGCCTAAAAAAAAGTATAATAAGGTTAGCTTAGAACTAAGAACATTACAATAAAATAATATCAGGGGTCTTCACTCTCCTCCCTTTTGGGGGAGGAGGGGTGATGGCTTCAGGCAAAAAAAAATATAAAGCGGAACAAAACGAGTGTCGAGTCGTAAGTCGCGACCCCTTGCATGGTTTCGCGTCACCGGCTCACCGCTAAATCAATATCGGTGACAACGTACAGTACGCTGGTACAAATCCAATTACGAGAACAGACATGTTAAATGATCTGTAATAACATATATTTCTCTTTTAAATCATATATTTCTCTTTTAAATCATATGGTAGACAGAGAGAATCTGTAAAGACACACCGTTCTTCTGAGTGATGGAACCCAGCGTCGCTATTTATCATAGAGAAATCAGGGAAGAGAAATGAAATAATAAATAGCTTCACGCTGTATCCTACATATAGCAGCGTAGGTAAAGGAAACCAGAAAAAGTATTACTCAGTACCTGTGTTTAATATACAATTTTATACAGTCACATATGCGTTACTAAGGCAACGTTTATTTTACGTGTTATCGGGACTACTATCAAATTTGGTTAGGTAGAGGTCGTTATTGCGCATTTTAAAAGGGGCCCTTAAACCTACACGTTGTGTCGTAAGTCCCAGGCACTCTCTAAACTCCTCTCTCTGCAACGCGATGGGCACCCGCACGATGGTGCGCTAAGGAGTTTCTTCTAATCTAAACATAAATTAGAAATTTATTTATGACAAGAAAAATATTGCTTAAATATCATCTTCCAATTAAGCCCATAATAAAAAAAAAACCAACAAGAAAAAAGGCGGAAATGTGTGTAGCAATAGATCGTATCGATATTAACGATCAAATATTGATGTATATGCTGTGTATGAGGTAACTGAGGCATAGTTGTAACTCGTCGTACACAGGTATTGCTCAACTCCACGCCGCGACTATCTCGGAATCGCAGTATCTGTGTTCACGTCAACAGCTGGAGATAAACTATCGATTAATATCTATCTAACATCAATTAGGCATTCGATTTTAATTTATATAAGGTTTTTTTTTTCTATTTTGTTGTTAGCTATGTGTTTCACAACTCACATAGGAATATTCGATGTGAAGGTAATATTGACCAGTGTCCCGGTTGACGCATCAACAATGCGTTGCCTAGCAACGTATATGTCACTTTATATCAACATGGATGCCAAACCATGGTAGTGTTTTTTTTTGTGTTATTTTAAAAAGATATCATTTAGCATTTTTTCGCTATGTAAACTATAAGTGTGCTAAGTGTCATGTTCTGTCATACGCACAATTTTCGCAAAAAGGAGTACGAAGTTTTTGATTTACGTATTAATAAATAGATAATCATATATTTTTAAAAACATATTGTAAAATTGGAACAAACTTAATTGTACTTTTTATCCTTAAGACGGAGTTAAACGCTACGATCCCTGCATACCTCTTTCGCCTCGTCCACAGTCATTCCCTCAGGGGATCCTCATGCTTTACGTGACCTTCCTCCAGTATCATAGATACTATGTTCTCGATGGTCAACCGAGGTCTCCCTCTACCTCTCTTACAACTCACTTTTGCTTCACATATCTTTCTCAACATTCTTTCATCACTCATCCTCTCGACGTTCCCAAACCACCTGAGCATGTTCTTCTTCATTCTTTCTATAACATTCTCGCTTATGTCTTTCTTTCTGTGTAACTCTTGAAGTTAATATTAATAATATGTTTATTGCCAAAAAAAGTTGTTGGTTATGAGTTGGATTCTCACTCCAGGAAATGAAATTTTTCATTTCCTGGGTTTGGTAACAAGGCAAATGCCCAGCGTTGACTTCCGCCACTCAGCACACAATTCCTCAATTCGGCGGTAAGTGGGGAACGGAGTGTCTTAACACTGGAGTTCCCTCTGCCTACTGCTATATGCGTGATACAGTGAGGAGAGAGAGCTATGTATGTATGTATGTAAAATCTGGTAATAACAAGCTCTTGTACCCATCATAAGATGTTACCAATATTAGAAGGACCTTTAAAATAACGAATTGAACTTGAGGTACGATAGTACGGTTTCAAAAGAAGCACAGGTTCGGAGTCACACAAGGTTAAGTTTTATAACATTTTTCTTTCTCGTTCTTAGTCTTGAATCGTATAGTTGAATAGAATTTATCTCTCAAGATATTTTAATACGATGAATATTGAAATCAACTTCTTAACATACATCATTCAAGTAATATATTCGTAATATATTCACGATTTGTATTAAGTTATTTTTACATTACACATTATATAACATAGCTTCACGCTGTCCCGCATATAGCAGGGTAGGCAAAGAACCTAGTGTTAAGACACTCAATTCCCCCACTTTCCGCCGAATTGAGGCATTTGCGTGCTGAGTGGCGGAACTCAACGCGCTTTGCCTTGGAAATGAAAAACCAGGGAGAATTAAAAATTCCTTTTCAATCACCCCTGCACCACGACCCCAAGGCGTTAATTTAAATCTATGGGTGTGAAAGTTGTAAACAGTTGAACAATCTTATATGATTTTATGTTGGATAATAAGGAACTTCCGCCGCAAAAGCTTTCATCCTATTTCAACCCCTTCTATCATTTTTCGCGATAAAAAAAATCCTATCCCTATCCTATGTCTTTCCCCCAAGTTCGAGTTTCTATCTTTATACCGAATTTCATCAAAATCGGTTCAGTAAGTTACTTACTTTCGCATTTACCAATATTAAGTAAGGATTCAGAAACATTTTTAACAAAAGATATAGCATGTATGTCGTGATAAAAAACATCATTATAAAACGAAAGATAAGCCTAAGACTGATCTAGTCCTCATTTCTAGTATTAATTCTAACACTAAGCTTCAAGTCAGATTATCTGTGGTCTGTCTTATCCGACTTGTTCCAATAGACGTATTAATTAGTGTAACGGTGTGCTTTCGCTTCGAATGCCATTTAGTTTAAATATTTTAATACGAAATGAGAAGAAACTCCTTAGCTTTCCACTTTTCCTTTTAGGATATATATATATATATATATATATATATATATATTTTCAAATACCTTCTTCCGATATCCTACCACGATGGTATCTAATAAATAAAAGCTATTGACAAAAATATACGAGTAATACTTTGTTAGAGGCTAATTCGACGAGTCTTACAAGTACAAGTGTGAAAGCACAACTTTACTTCTCATGTTGTCATTATTCTTGGGATTAATTATTTAAAGAATTCGTTTACTTTGAATATTGATAACATTACAATATATGGAACTTTTAAATAGCTCTCTTGTACTGTGTTTTTGCACTTTTACGTAGAACCCTTTTTACAGGGAAGCTCGGAACGTAGGACTTGCGACCTAAGTGTGGGCTTAAAGGGCCCTTTTAAAACTCGCATTAACCTCGCCTCCACTATCAGGGCCTCCTCTCACTATCTAATCAAAAAAACAAAATATAATAAAACGGTAGGACTTTATGTAATAACAATGTATTTGCTACCCCAATTGACATTGACAATTGCTGGCCAATTATGGCGTGAAGGTAAAACTAAGCAATTAAGTGAGAATCTTTTTTAAAATTAACTATTTTTTGGTGGTAGGAGGTTCGTCCTCCGTCTGGCTCGCGACCACTATCATGTCAAAGACGAACCGCCAAATATCTTATGATGTGTTCCGGTTCGATGGCATGTAAGCCAGGTTTTCCCATTCCCACCCATCCTTTCCCCAAAATGTGGTGGTTCCGAGAACGGAATTCTATATTGTCCTCCTCTTCCATCTGTATCCTCTAGGTTGGCAACGCATCTACAACATCTCTGGTGTTGTAGATGTTCATGGGCGAAGGTATCCACTTGCCATCGGGTGGTCCTTCTGCTCGTTTGCCATGCGTTATCCATAAAAAAAAAAAAATTAACTATTTTACTTTTGGACTGTGCCCATGAAGCTTGTGCCGCGCTATTGACTTACTGTTTTGTCCACCGTAAAAGAACACCCACCTGTGAACAAATAACAATATGTTACAGCGCCGTTTTAATCGTATAACAAAAATATTGTTAAGAAAAAAATTAACTTAGTGGGATTAGAACCCGTGCCTCTTGGAATCCGTTCAAGCTTACATAGACGGTAGAACAGTTGTTAGGATGCATAAGGAGGTTCGTAGTCCGACTGGCTAAATATCACTATCATGTAAAATTATTATACCGTTATTTAAATAATGATTTTTTATACGGTAAGATGGCATGTAAGCCACATTTAAAAATATGTATTAAAGGAGTCCGTTGTAGCGCAGTTGGATAGCGAATGAATGTACACGCGATTGATTGTGCGTTCGAATCCCATTAGAGGGAATGATAATATTTAAATTATTTTCTGCTGTGGTATGGCATAGCGTTGAGTTCCACTACTTAACACGCAATATCGCGAATTCAGACAGATCTTGAGAACAGAGTGTCTCGACACTAGGGTAAGTCTCTCTACCCTGCTAGGTGGAATAAAAAGTGAATATATATTCACTTTCTTCAATCTATATAGATTAAAAATCATTGTTATAATGCCCATGCAGTATTAATTAATCCGACTGGCGAAATTTAATTACGACTGAAACCCTGTCGTGTTATAGACTAAAGTTCATATCTTTCTTCTCATGAATATTAAATATTAACACAGTTGAGATACAAATTTGAATATTACATTAATAACTACAGACACCGCTACAGACTCGTGACAACGACAGTTTGTTTCTCATCGTCTAATCACAGTCTAGTCGAAGTAAGTAAATATATTGATTGCAAATTAATAAAGGCTTATATACCGCATAACAGGGTAGTAATAGTGACCTTAGTGTCAAGTCACTCCGATCGCCCGAATTCGAGACAATGCGTCTTAAGTGGCGGAACTCAACGCCGCGTTCTGTCTTACCAGAGCGGGGAAATGACAATAACTTACATATAATTATTACCCTGAGTAGGAATCGAACCCATAACCATTCACGCTTATATCAATAGAATGTGTATCACTGCAGTGCGATGGCTATACACAAGTTTATTAACATAATGGTAACACATTAGCAAGATAATATACTTGGGCAGGTGTTATTCAAACTTTTAGATATGATAAACCTTATACTCTGAAGTAGTCTTACAAAGTTAGGAACTTAAGTTCCCAGTTTCCACCTTTGTTTCATTTTTTATGTTACCAAAAAATATAGTACCTCTTTGTGTTAGAATTCTTTATTAAAGAGTTATGATGGATCAAGACTCTACAGGTACTTTTTAAGCAGGTACTTATATTTAGATATTGTACTCATACGGGAGAGCAGCTTCTTGAAGAGATGCTGGATGGATTTTTGTTACCCTTCCACGCAAAAACTACTGATGAACGAAGAAAACTTTGTTACAATAACATATAGAGGCTTAGTTATAGAACAAAACAAAACCTATAATTTATAAAGATTTTTGTAATTCAAACCATAAGGAAGGTATATAAAGATAAGTAAGTAATAAAATTTACATATAGTCATACATACATAACAGGCATGTGTACGTATGCGGTACTTCTTTAAAGTAATGTGTCTCTTTAGTTAGAGTGTTAGCTCTTTATTAGTAAACAATGCGGTCGTATAACAAAATCGACGTGGGTTTATTGAATGAATATTTTTATTTGGTCGTCGTCTACTTGTATGGAAGTGCAGTAACCTCAATTATTTTGATTATGTAATTATTGGTTTCATGCTAATATTGTGTAATACTTTTATTAACATAATAATTATTCTAAGTTGCTTACCTTTTTTTTTTGCAGTGTCACGCTTTTCCCTGTAAGTAGGATATTATTCGTAGATAAGACATTCATATAAAGAATCCAGTGTTAAGACACTCTATTTTACTCTTTTCGCAAAACCAAACATCTCGAGTGTATTACTCCACAACGGAAAAATTAAAATAATTACATATCCCCATTCTGGAGAATGATATTCCTATTCTAAAGGAATGATATCCCCACTCTAAGAGAATGATATACCCACTTTGGGGAATGATATCCCCACTCTGGAGAGTGTAATCATTTCCATCGAACCATCAACATGTTTATTATCAGACTCCGCTTCAATGTGATCAACGTTTAACTTTATTTTGCAGATAAATCGGAATCAGATTGAAATTTTTGTACAATTTTTTTTTTTTTTTGGAATTTTTTGTATAAATTATCAACATTAGATTTTTTTAAAGGTGTTATGGTGGCACTATTTAACAAAATAGTTTTCATAGCATACTTATTTTGTCATTATTTCGTAAATGGGTTTATAAATAAATACAAATAATAACCGCGAGAACAGGTAATATAAAAAAACCGACTTATATGTTACTATAATATAAATTATAAAATGAATTATTGTCTAATACATATTGCTTATTTAAATATTTTCAAAAGTATTATCCACATCTTAGTCAAAAATATATTAGTTAACGTACAAAAAATTGAAACACCAAAAGGCGAAGGTTCGGTTACTGCTACGTTCAATTTTTTTTATACTCCATCTAAAGTTATTTAATTCACTACCAACGCTTTAACTAGAAACCACAAAAATATTATTTCATCACATAGTAAAATTTAAAAATATACTAGAAATAAATTTCATACAAAACCGCTAAAAGCTCTTCAACGTAGAGAATATGGCGTCGTAAATCTTGATAATATCCAAACTATACGACAACAACACGAAAATTAAAAACTCTTGAAAAGTTTATATTTGTGATACAATAAAACAAGAAATTTGCTATCGCTTGAAAAAACAATATTTAAAATATTTTTTTAGCTTCAAGCTTTACTTTTTTATAGGATAGAGAAAGAACCTTGTGTCAAGACACTACGTCACGATTACCGCCTATATTCGAGACATTGCGCTGAGTGGCGGAACTCAACGCCGCGCTCTGTCTTACCATATCGGGGAAATGAAAATATATAATTTGAATAGATTCATTCGGTCTTAAAATTTAAATTAAAATTTAATTTCAATTAAAATTCAATTTTAATTTTAATTTTTTATTTTAATAATTTAATTTTTAAAAAACAGCAATAACAAAGCGCCACCCATTTTAGTAATTCAGAATTTTTATTCTGGGATTTAGCAGGAATGAGCGCAATGCAATTACACTTAGCAATGCAGCATTTATTCAAATCTTGTCTCTTATTTAAATTATTTTGATTTTTCCCGCTCTTGTAAGGCCAAACGCACGGCCGTTTGATTCCACTACTCCTCCTGTGTCCCTAGAATTTTTTGGAAAACCGAGACGAGGTGTCTTAACATTAGTTGCTCCTTGTCTACAATATTATGCGGGAAAGGGCGAGAATGTATGCTAATTAGAGTTCTGACATTTACTACCTCCATTAAGAACTTAATGATTAAAAAATCTTAAAGCTATAAAATAGGGACTTTCCCTTTCCTGTATAACAATGCTCATCTTAAAAAGTAATTAAACAGATTTAACAGACAAAGACACGACGTTTGTTGAATAATATAATTTACTATTGCATTTACTCGTAACAATGACAAATTGCGGTGTTGAGCTCTGCCTCTCCATACATATATACATAGCTTCACGCTGTATCCATCTATATAGCAGGGTAGGCAGGGCACTAAGTAATCAAGAACACTCTGCTCCTCTGTCGGCGCCTGTCGTAGCGCAGAGGCACAAACCGACTGCTTAGCCAACCGCGACCAGGTTCGATTCAACTCTAGGAGATAGAATTTTTAATTTCCTGAGTTTGGTAACAAGGCAAAGCGGCATTTGGGTTCCCGCCACTCAATGCTTCAAATTCAGTGGAAAGTAGGGAGCAATTATGTAACATTAAGGTGCCACTCTCCTTGCCACCTATCTGCCTCTCAACTTTCATTATATTAATTTCAGATGGAAGAAATGTGAAGAGCAGAGTGTCTTGACACTGGTTCCTACTCTATCTATCTCACTTTATGGGCAAGAGACCAGTGGTGAAGGTTATTGCAGGAAAAAGTTCAAATCATTTTACTGCCTCCAATCACAATGATTAATTTGTATAAAAATTTTTAAAACTTAAAAATAATTACGAATAACTCAAAAACTACTAGTCCAAATCTTAACTAAATTTAATTGAGACCATATCAATAGCACTAAATTCTCACGCCAAAAAAGAATCATCAAAAATTTGCACACACATAAGCATTTTTTGGTTGGTAGGAGGTTTAAAGTCTCACCGTCACAACCACGACCACTATCATGTCAAAGACGAACCGCCAAATATCTTATGATGTGTTCCGGTTCAAATGGCATGTAAGCCGGAACTTACTATCCACCCATCCTTTCCCCAAAATGTAAGTGGGGTTTCCGATGGCGGACTGCTACATTGTCCTCCTTTTCATCTGTATCCTCTAGGTTAGCGCAACGCATCTACAACGCCTCTGGTGTTGTAGATGTTCATGAGCGAAGGTAACCACTTACCCATCAAGGTGGCTAGTCCTTCTGCTCGTTGCCATCAGTTATCTTTACATAAACATAAAAAAATATAATCAGATTGTGGCTTCCTTCTTCTTTGAGTTGATGAAAAATTTTATAAGCTATAAATATAAATATAGACTTTCCCTTTCCATCACTTAACAATGCGCACAAAGTAAATTAAATCGTTTTAACTGAACAAACAGACGTTGCTGAATAATAGAATTTCTCGTTTAACGGTGATTTGTGATGGGTCTTGATAAGGCTTTCTAGCCTAAACATACATCACCAATAATAGCAATAATGTACATAATTTAAAATGAAAGTACTTGCAGCGTGATGGAAATATGTCAAAAATTTGATTACAAAGTGTGGTCTTGTCACACGAAATCAACTATTGTGGAACTGATGACATGGTTATAATAACACACACACAAGGTCCACACAAATCGATTTAATATCTGAATTCGATACACCCAAGGATATTTAGCAAAATAACTTAGAATGGTAGATATCAGAGATCCATGTCTTTGTTCACTATTATTCTGAAGAAAGTATGAGCTTTATTTATTTTTAATATTTTTAAGTATTAGTCACATACTAAGGATACAAATGGCATTTAGAAAATGTATAAAAAACATTAACGAAATGAAATTCTCTCTCTTGCCAAACGATAATCGTTTTCGTTCGTTCTTAGATACCTATAATTTTTCAGCAGTAGAAATTTGTAAAAACTAACAACAAAAAATATTTGTAACAAGCACATCAGGAGAATTAGGACAGTAGCTGGATGGAAGGTATGGCGAGTGGTCACAGCGCTTAGCTCATTTCAAAAGTTGATTCAGTTCTGCGCGTGTCCAAATTTTATACAATTTCTACAAACATTTGACCCATAACCTCTATAAAACGTCGTTACACAAAGACAATAACAAAACCGTTAATTAAAATCTATTCGCTATTATTGGTTTTCCTTAAAAATATATCGATAAACAGCTTAATGTTTAAATTAAAATAAGTTCATACAAAGTTAAAATATTATTGAAAGTAGTTATCTGTATGTTTGAACCACAGCGCGACTAAGTCCCGATTCTCATACATAAATTAGCCATTGTCGCTCTTTTTACCCATGACCTCCCTCGCCCCTCCCCCCTCCTCCCTGCTCCCCTTCTCCTCACGGGGACTCGGTCACTCGGTCACCTGGAAGTGCTCAGAAGTCGGAATGTCAACGCCGATTTACTAATTCATTTCGGCAAGAGTCGACGCCTTTAAGTTATACAGACTGATGCGTGATGTAGCCATGTTTTAGATTACTTTTGATCTTTTTATTTAGGTATGTTAGACAAAATTTTTTGAAATAAAATTGTTGTGATTTAATATAGATGTTAGTGAAGTACGTATTTTAAGATGTTCTGATCATATAGGGTATAGTTGAAATAAAAGATCACCCTTATTATTATTACCTTAGTCTATTTTGAGCATAGACAACTGTGGAGGGAATTTTGAGGCAATCAGATTTACCATAATATATTTTCGATTTATTACAAATTATACGCTTTTAATCTTATTACGCACACTTTTTTTTTTTTTTTTTTTTTTTTGAATGCTTTTGTGATAACAGGACGGCAAGAGCAAGAACCCAGGAAGAGGACCACCTGATGGTAGTAAGTTGCCTTCGCCCATAGACATCTACAACCACCAGAGATATTTGGCAGATGCGTTATAATAGAGGATACTGATGGAAGGGGGTTAATGTAGTAGTCCACTATCAGAACCACCATATTTTTGGGAAAGGATGGGTGGGAAGGGGGGAAAATCTGGCTTACATGCCATCCGAACCGGAACACATCATTAGATATTTGGCGGTTCGTCTTTGACATGATAGTGAAGTACTTGAGCCAGTCAGGAGGACGAACCTCCTACCACCTAAAAATACCACCTAAAATATCTATTTGCTATAACCTATACAATAATCATATTGGCACGATACTCTTTTGCACATCATCAGCTTCCTTTTAGGGTACATCCTCTAATTTTCCCCGCCATTTTCCTCCCTCAACCGGTTTTACATTGCCAGGTCTCAAGCATTAGATACAATTTAGGAAAACCCACCTACGTGATGTACCGTAGATGCTTTTTATCATTGTTTACATCTGAGTCAACAGATGAGTCTCATTTAAATTGGTATAAGCGTCCGGCTTAAACCGCTGCACGCCCTTGTACGAATGAAGAATTAATTATATTTTGCTGTTTGGAAAATGAAATGGGATAGGGTTTTCTATAATGTTTTAAAGTGTAGAAGTAATTCTTAATACATACATACATAAGCTTCACGCTGTATCCCGCATATAGCAGGGTAGGCAGAGGGAACCTAGTGTTGAGACACTCCGTTCCCCACTTTCCGCCGAATTGAGGCATTGCGTGCTGAGTGGCGGAACTTAACGCCGCGCTTTGCCTTGTTACCAAACCCAGGAAATTAAAAAATCCATTTCCTGGAGTGGTAATCGAACTCACACCTGTCGCGTTTACAGTCGCATGCTTGTGCGTCTGCGCCACGACAGGCGTCTAAATCTAAAATATCGTACAGTCTAAGAAGTCGATCATTCTAAAAAGTAACGGTATCAGTATCTTTGTGGGTACTTAACGTTAAGGAGTTGCGATAGTTTTTGTCAAACGCTGTCGTATCGTACCGATCTCGGCACCTTCCAATTATAATGTAATTTATTTATTTATGCCGTATAAGGCAAACGCTTTGTTGGCTCAGCTGAGCTTTGCTGATGTTCGTGAGGAGGTTTTCTTATAGGATTAAGGTTTTCTTATAGCAATAATTTAGCTGGTTTAGGCTTATGTGTAAGTTTACAGTCCTGGCCAAGATTAAATGCTAAAATATTTGTACCTACCTATCTAACTTCACGCTTTATCCCTAACGGAGAACGGAGTGTCACAGTTGAAATATTTGTTTAAGTAAACATTTACATTTAGGTTATGAAAAATATTTTTAAAAATTTCGAAAATTACTTCTACTTAAGAAAAGTACTCATTTTTAAAGTATCCATTTTCAGCATTTGTTTTTGTATGAAACTTGTTAATACACATATAACCATACGTCAATTCAAAAATATATTTCTTAACAAGTGAGCCGCTTCTGGTTGTATCCCGAATAACAGGGTAAAAGATAGCCCAGTGTTAAGACACTCCGTTCACCGTTTTACGCTCGAATTCAATACGAGTACATTGCTTGTTAATTAAAAGCTCATCGCAGCGCTTTACTTTACCAGAACGGGGAAATGAAAATAATTTAGATATTATCATTCCCCCAAATGGGAATTGAATCTACAACCAATCGCGTTTACAGTCACACGTCCCACTGCGCCATGATGGCCTCACACAAAGAGTGTAAAGATTAAGCAATATCACACCACACACAAAGGCAATCGACGACAATACGAGCGCATCTATGGGACATCGTAATTGGATTACAATGAGAAGCTTTCAATCGATCACATTAGCCTGTCATGTATACTTGGAGATAACTAAATTGCATTTATATGCGTACGTGTATGAAAAGGTTTTTAGTGATACTATTTTAATATAGGAATAATCGCGTATATTCTGGTTACTTAAGGTAAGGTATGTACATGAAGCTTAATTTGTTATGCACTTTACTAGTGCGGAGTGTCTTAACACTAGGTTTTCTGGTTCTGGATACAGCGTGAAGTTAAAAAAAACAATATTCCGTGGTCAATATGACCGTCTACCGAAATTAAAATAGTTACATTTATAATATGTAACAATTGTGAATTGAAAACTAAACATATTATTGAGTATAATAGCTCTGTAGGCCCCATTATCTCTTAGAGGCATCTCTGCTCGCCAACTACGATTGTGTCACTAAAACCGAAAAGTGGTTAACGGAGTGACGTGTCACAGCTTAGTGACTCTATTTGCCAACGCCAATAACTTTAGAAAACATGAGATCATAAGCCGTGTTTCCAAGTCAATCAATCAAAGCCGCAAAATTGTCAAAGTAATATATTTTTTTGTCACAAAAATGACCTAAATTTTACCTTTTAAATATGCCATAAACACGTTTGAAATGCAAAGCTGTCACAATACGGTCCCAATGAGCCCCTATTAACTGTCTATCAATCATTCCTTTCAAAACATTTTCGAGTACAATTGATATATTACGAGTATCTGTTTAAGCTTATTTATAAAGTAAAAAAAGTAACTTCATGGTTTGTGCCACATGGCAGGGTAGTTAGAGTCTAATGACAAGACACTCCGTTCTCCACCTTACCGCAGAATTTTAGAGAGGGTATTATTGAACTCAACGCCGTTTGTTTCTTACTAGAGCGTAGAGATGAAAACAATTAAAATGGGAAATATTAACTATTTAATTAGTTTTTATCAAACAATTAGATAATACTATAATAGAAGATATACCATATTACGTAAACAAAAATACCTTTATTCTAGATAAAGGTAATTTGTTTATCTATACATGACTCTTGTATACTGATGTAGGCAGAGAGATTCGAGTGTCAATACACTGCGTTCTACACTTTCTCACAATTTCAGTTTACTACACACAACAGAAGTGAAACTTCAGAAATTAATATATTAATATATCTACGAAGAATATTTTAAGAAAATATATAAAAACTTGATCGCAGCGGGACTCGAACCGGGCCTCTTGGAAACTGTCAAAGCGCTCTGACTACTAAGCCATGCGATCTATGTCCAGTTGCGTCAAAATTCTTATGCCCTTGTTTATGTTTTTAGCATCTCTGTAGAGAGATTTTTACAATTTCTACTATCTGCTGCGTTCATTTTTTTGTATGTTTTATAAAAATATTTTTTGATTCCTAAGTGTGTGATTAATAATTTAAAATTTCAAAAATATCTACGAAGCATTGCACAAAAGGAACCGAAAGTACAAAGAAAATCGACAGCACGTAATTTTTTTAACTAAAAGATTTTTTTTTAAATTCAAATATGTAATAAAATAATCTGAAAAATTCGCTAGACTTATTTATTTGTACCCTAAAAAAATCTGGAAAGAACGGTTTTTTTAATCTTCCTAAAGGAGAATCCCATATATTGTGTTTGTATCTATATCGTGACGCATTTTCGTTACATTTTTAAACCACAAACATTGTAAAGAAGATTCACTTCAAAATTTCATACAAATTTGTTAAAACGCTGATTAACAATTTTGGTGACTGACATACAAATACCTAAATATATGTATAATAATTCGTACAATTATAATATTAATCGTAAATAAATATTTAGGTAGTTATCTAATTTACCCTATTTTATTATAAGATTGATCGCGATCTACTTTGACAGCATCCGAAGCATCCCTTTGTGTTGCAAATGTGAGATGAGAATGGTTTAATTGGACGAAGTTATCTCTATATCGGTACAGGCTTGTGTCACACTAAAAGCTTTTTTATTAAGCTATAAAATGAATGTTACATCGATTTTTGCTCATTTGTGTGTAAAAATATACAGATTTTGTATTTTTTTATATATTTTAAAAGTTTGTGAGAATGGATGGATGGATGTTACTTTTTTACGCAAAAACTGAATGTACTGATAAAATTTTACAGTAACATCATAATGCATAGATTACAATTTAGAAAGATTTTTCTTTTAATTTGGACATAATGTAACAATATATATGGTATGTTACAATTACATAATAACTCAATAAATGCTTTGTTTTTTTTTTTTTATGGATAACTGATGGCAAACGAGCAGAAGGACCACCTGATGGTAAGTGGTTACCTTCGCCCACGAACATCTACAACACTAGAGGCGTTGTAGATGCGTTGCCAAC
Organism: Philaethria dido; assembly: GCA_033558755.1. Taxonomy (NCBI): domain Eukaryota; kingdom Metazoa; phylum Arthropoda; class Insecta; order Lepidoptera; family Nymphalidae; genus Philaethria; species Philaethria dido. The sequence goes on along the minus strand of JAKGSA010001048.1, from coordinate 97,579 downwards.
CTAGAGGATACAGATGGAAGGGGAGGACAATGTAGTAGTCCGCTATCGGAACCACTACATTTTGGGGAAAGGATGGGTGGGATAGGGGAAAACCTGGGTTACATGCCATCGAACCGGAACACATCATAAGATATTTGGCGGTTCGTCTTTGACATGATAGTGGTCGCGAGCCAGACGGAGGACGAACCTCCTACCACCAAACGAATTGTTTTACCAGAGCCCAAAAATGGAAATAATTTAAATTAGATCATTACAACGGGGATAGAACCCACAACTCATCTTGTTTATTTATGCGAATAACACTTTAAAATATATCAAAACTATAGCATAACTTATTAAATCCAGTGTGTATACAACCTTAACAGTCGGTAAAGATCCAAAGGAAGAACGCATTGTCCTCAAGAGAAACAGCAACCATCGATCAAAGATACCAGGCCTGTCATATCACAGCATCCCGGTCCTGCATCTGCCAAATTTGGCACTCAATACTATAAGCAAGTGTTTTCTCACTTATATGACGAGGAATGAAAAACAATTTTTAATAATAATGACATTGTTATTTCGCCGCGAGATCAAAGTATGAAATGACAGTACAATTGATTCAGATTATGGTGATGGTTGATGATGTTAAGGTGTAATTGTAGTTTTTTTTAATTGGTAATGACGATATTTCTTTGGTTAAGTAAGAATTATTATAAATTAGTCATGAAAAATATATTAATAATAGTAACGTATCGCCATTCTACAGGTCATCGTGTTGTATTGAGTATCTGGGTTCGATTCCCTGTCCGACGAATGATTCTATTTGTTCTTTTTTCATTTTCCCGTTTTGGTAAGACAAACAAATCTTTGGCCAACTTTGATTAGACAAAGTGATACGTTGAGTGATTAAACACACAATGTTTCGATTTTAGTCAAAAAGTTAAGAAAGGAGTGTTATAATACTAGATTTTCGAAAAAAAAACGTGATGCTGCAAATATAAAAGAAATATTAATGTACAAAAACGTAAGACCTTGCATCATTTTTATAATTGTCGATTTTTATTTTTGTTGATTTCAAATTCATAACTAACAGCAAACAACATAACTCTCAGTTTCATTTCCAATCATATACACGGCGGTCTCAGGTCCGTCGGCGTGAGGACGCGACAGGTCGCCACTCGTGACCAGATCCTGACCGACTATTGTTTCCACTCACGATCTAAGATATCAACTCATATAGTACTCTGTAATGCTTTATTAGCAACTCAGCGTTTTGTTTTATTGTTTTTTTTTTATTATTTATATGAGGTCTTTGTGGCGTAGTGGAATAATGTTTAAATAGGGGTGGTCGTAGGTTCGATCTCACTTGAGGATATTATTATATTTAAAATATTTTTATTTTTCAGTTCGAGTTCTGCCCTTTTCTCGCATTCAGGAGGAAAGGGGAGAACAAAAAGTCATGACACTAGAATCTCCTGGCGTGAAGGTGATTTTTTTTTTCCTTTATATCTCAATGTAACGTCTCGTACACACTCCATGAATCGAACCTGCGTCTCTTGCTTACTCCCAGCGTTCTGACCTCTAAGACATACGTTCCATTCAGCTAGTTAGCGCATTTGTTCAAGTATCGCTACGTTTAAAATTTTTACATATTTTCTATAAATGTTTTTAAAAAGGTGGGGTCTTAACACTTTATTTTTTCCGTCTTCTATCTATTATAAATAGGACACTAGCGAGCGTTCTTTTTCTGACCATAAGAAATTACATTTCTTTTTTCTTTCAAGTTCATGCTTTATGCAGCAAAGCCATGATACCCAGACTCCAGACACTCCGTTCTTCGCTTGATCAAACTGTTCCCACGATACCTTACCGAATTTTCTAGAACAACATCCAAGTTTTAAACAGTCAAGTTGCTCCAATTCTTTCCAAAAATTTCCACAAATTTCCTATATAACGCGGAACATTTATTGTAAATCAGTGAAGGAATTCAAGTGGCATTTTTATAAGAGAGAAAGCTTAAAATATAAACACAAAGCGACGTCCATAACGCCATTACGGGATGCCTACTAAATCTCTTGCACCTTACAAAACATTTAGAAATGTTAAAAAAGAGGCCATCGTGGCACTGACTGAATGTGAACGGGATTGGTTGTGGGTTCGATTCCCTTTAGGAGATACTTAAATTATTTCTATATATCTCTCTGGTACAACAACGCGGCGTTAAGTTCCGTTATTTAACACGCCAATTCTTAATTTTGGATGGAAAGCGAAAAACTACATATCTTGATAATAAATTCTCTCTATTTCTACTCCACCATGCGGAGAAAAGCGTAGTTCATTTTTATAATAATTTATGTTAACACACTGTATAACCTGACATAGTATATTTACCTTTTTACATTATTTTACATATTGCGCGAATTATAAAGATTCCTTAGTATATTCTATTACGGCGAATCTCAGTGTTCCGGCTTACCAGAACGAGAAGAATAAATTAATTTACATTTACGAGTAATTATTTCCCCGACTGGGAATCGAATCCATAATAACTTTTACAATGGTACAGTGCCCACTGCGCCACGATGGACTTAAAATAAATAAAATAACTATCTACATTGTAAAATATATCAAAATACAAGCAATTTCGACATATTGTACATGTATAGTTTAAATAAGTAACGCGTAATCAACTTTCTACAGCTATCTTAAAACCCCATAAATAAAACCCAAAATTAACTTATTTCTTATCAAAGACTTTTAAATTGTATCATGTTATAAGATTTATTGTTATAAAATCGTTCATCTCACTATAAATTATGAGCAGGCGACACACGCACGCCGCGCCGCGCCACAGTACCAGGGCGCTTAGACTCGGGTGATTTATTCCACAAGTGTCGATGCCATCGTCTAATGCATCATTGTTGGTATTCATTGTATTGTTACCTCACTACCTCACCCTAACTCATCTTATCTTTGTTTGAGAAAATATCTTGCTTTTTTTAGTTGAAAAATTCCGGCCAATATCTGTAGATTGAGTTCTGCCCTATACTTGATATCAGCTTATAAATTCTAGTGTCCGCGTAAATGCGTTAATAACGCATTGCGTAGTGACGTATATGACACTTTATATAAACATGGATGTCAAATCGTGGTAGTGTGTGTAACATTTATTTTATTAATTTAATATACTTTTAAAAAATATATTAGCATTCTGCACACCTTCGCTATATAAACTATAAGTGTGCCAAGTTTCATGCTCCTCTGTCCTTAAAGGATCCAAAGTTTTTACTTCACGTATTTATATATTGATTTAATATGCTCCCTTGATTTGATTTTGTTACCATCATTGGTTGGAAGTTCGATTCCTAATCGGAGTAATAATTATATTTAAAATATTTTCATTTCTCTGCCGAGGTAAGACAAAGCACGGTGATCAATTCCGCCACCGTCATCTCGAATTCAGGTGGAAAGCGGCGAACGGAGTGTCTAGACACTAATTTATTCACCACACTGCTATGCGATAAAGCGTGAAGCAGTTGACATGATCCCGTATATTAATATTCATTGCGCATACGTTTCTCATACTTTTGTAGCAAGGATTAAGACGGAATCAACGACAAGCTATCAATATCATTCATCACGGTTATCATATACATTTTACATGGGAATGAGACCGCGACGAAAAAAGGCAGTTCATTACGCAAATCTAGTTATGTAACATGACTATGTTCGTTCGCCGACAGAGGACCTTCATATCTGCTGAGATCTTGATTGAGATTTATTAGACGCATCGCCCGAGCCGCCCTGCTCTATATAAATCAGTCTTCTGTGATTTTACACGAATCATTTTACCGCTCGGAGGCTTCCAAAAAGGATGGGTAACCTTTATGTCTTTTGGTTACGGTTTAGAGTACGTCGTATTCAGTTTCTTGTGATAAAAAATGTTTGCCAGCAAATTGGTTATGTACGAGGTCTTTCCGCTTACGAGGCGAATTGCCTGTTGATTTGTTTTGACCGCTCGTTAGCTCTTCGGCGCTACATGGTTTTAATATTTGGAGATACTTGTTCAATGATATGAGATTTTCAATTGATTTTTAAATAAGCAATTTGTTTCTCTGTTATATTTGCTGGCATAGACTGCTTTGTATAATACTAGCTGTAACCCGCGAATTCGTTGGCGTGAATTATATATAATCAAGTCCCGTTTTTTACCGTTTTAGTAGGAATTCCGTGAAATCCTCTCCTAATACTCCTCTACACTCCTCAAGGAACTACATGCGAAATTTCAACTTTAAGCATATTTACTCGACTCGAACTCGCGCCCCTTGGAAACCGTCCAAGCGCTCTGACCACTAAGCCATGCGTTCTGAGCGAACGTTTATAATATGTTTATACCATATAAAAGATTACAATATGTTTTCATGATTACATAAAATTTATATAGTAAAGAATAATGTCTTGCTTTTATTTATCACCTTTTCGAATAATTTATTAAGATGATGAGTGTTTCATATTAGGTAGGCCTTATTTGGTATTTTTGGCCTTATTAAGTATTTCTTTTGGTGGTAGGAGGTTCGTCCTCCGTCTGGCTCGCGACCACTATCATGTCAAAGACGAACCGCCAAATATCTTATGATGTGTTCCGGTTCGATGGCATGTAAGCCAGGTTTTCCCATTCCCACCCATCCTTTCCCCAAAATGTGGTGGTTCCGAGAACGGAATACTACATTGTCCTCCTCTTCCATCTGTATCCTCTAGGTTGGCAACGCATCTACAACATCGGTGTTGTAGATGTTCATGGGCGAAGGTATCCACTTACCATCAGGTGGTCCTTCTGCTCGTTTGCCATCCGTTATCCATAAAAAAAAAATATTTGTATCACTTACTATACAAGCCTTTTATATACATATATGGATTTACATAAGCCTACAATAAAAATAAACATTGCTCTACATTATAAAACCTAAAGCAAACAATACACACCCCGCTTGTACACAATACATTGTGTATTGGAATCCATTATAATCGATCAAGAATAATTTGACAGGTTCAAATATAACGCCTTTAAAGTCAGTAATAATGTTTAACTCTAACAAACACCACCTGATGTTCTATTTTTCTATTATCGATCATAAATTAGGTTTATTTGTAATATTATTTTAAGCCTTATGTGTAAAGGTAAAAGTTTTAAGTTTGCTTAAAGGGTTGGGGGTCCTCTATAAGGGTGGGTCGTGGTAGTGATTGACGAACAAGATGTTTATCTGTAAACAATGCGTGTGGCTGCGCTCGCGGCTGCGCCTGCGCCTGCGCAGGTCTACATATTTGAGTTTGAGCTATCGACGCGTGATACGAACTGACAAGCTTCAAACCTATTCTAGATATTTACGTTACTTGGTTATATAATTTCAAACTTTATCCGCGTATTAGAGTCGTCAATTCTATGGTCAAAAGATTCCGTATCCTGCTTTCTAAATTTGAGACATTGCGTGTTGGATAGCGAAACTCAACGCCTCGCTTGTGTTACCAGAGCAGAGAAATGACTATAAACTTTAATATATTACCTCGAGTAGTAATAGAACCCACGACCAATCACGTTTACAGTTATACGAAAAATTATATTATTATTAATAATTAAAACTTTGTTAACCTTATTTATATAATAAAAAAAATAATAATAAAATAAATACTACACACACCACCACAATATGTTTGACATACACGTAGCTAAGGAACATGTATTTCACCCGTCAATGCCGTAAAATGGTATTCATTTCCGGTTTTTTAGCTTCACGCTGTATCCCGCATATAGCAGGGTAGGCAGAGGGAACCTAAGGACGTAGTGTTAAGATACTCTCTTCCTCACTTTTCGCCGAATGGAGGCATTGCGTGCTGTGTGGAGGACTTCAACTCCGCGCTTTGTCTTATTACCAAGCGAGGAAATGAAAACTTTTATGTTTCCTGGAGTGGGAATCGAACCCACAACCTGTAGCGTTTACAATCGCACGCTTAGGCGTTAATAGTATTCATAAAGCTGCAAAGAGTCAACTAAAACTACATTTTAAAAGAAAGCTCCTTTTATGTATATAGAGCTTAATCTTTAAATGAACTGTTCAAAGCAGTTCACGTAATCAACATGTTTGTGCTTTTCGCCCTCAACAAATTTGTTTCAACGAGCACCTAACCTATTGTATGCGCTATTTCACATTGTTTTCTGTTTTCACTTATAAAAGCAAAACTAAACCTAATTTTAAAGCTTTTAGAGTAGAAATTCCCTCATCCAGATCGTTATCACCAGGGTTCTCATGCCCAACTGTGAAGGAATTATGAAGTGCATGCAGTTGATTGAAAAATTCCAAGGAGATTAAGTTGGATGTTATGTTTGTGACATTTGTGGGGCTGACACCCTCTCTTATGGGGTTAGAGGAAAATAACTCTATGGTAAGTTATTTCCGTTTATAATTAAATAAATGGTTAGGTTATTTAGTATTATAAGGTCATGAAAGATAGGATATGCAAGAGTTATGGAAAGGCTGAGGGTTCGAATCCATAATGTATAATATTTTTGTAAGTACACTTGTAAGTCACTTTTACTATCACTCTACGCGTTTTCCTTTGTAACAGGTAGGCAGAGATATCATAGTCTCCAGCCACTCCATTGTTCACTTTCTGCCTGATATCAAGACATTGCGTGTTGGATAGTGGAACTAAACGCCGCGCTTTGTACTAGAGCGAGGAAATGAAAATAAAATATAATTCTTCCTACAATGGGGATCCAACTTACAACTATCGCTTTTACAGTCAAATTTATTTCCCTATATTATTCAATAATACGTTTCCACAAGCACATGTTTTGCAAATACAAATAAAAGCGATACATTAGGAAGCTTTCCCCCAAAGCGGTAATTTAGTTAGAGCCCTAAATAGCAGACGCGGTAATCAATTACCAGCGGGACACTGCACCCCAATCGACTGTGAAACCGCACCGGATTAGCACTCACGCTTGACGGTAATTGATTGAGCTGTAGGGAATCATCATGAGGATCATTGATCAAATGTTATTAAGAGGAAAAAATATCATTTAATCTTACCAATTATATGGCTTTTGAAGATTTTCATATAAAATTTCTTGGCAAATAATCTGTATATTTGTTATTTTTACGTTGAAGGTTTTTTTCTGTATGATAGGGTAACAAGAGAGAGCCAAGTGGCGAGACACTACGTTTTCCAATTTCGGCCCAAATTGTTTTATCAGAATGAGGAAATGAAGATAATTTAAATATAGTTGTTCCTTCAAATTGGAATCGAGCCCACTAGCATCGGGGTTACGGTCAGATGCTGTCCCTCTGCGCTGCGATGGTCTCGATAACTTAATACGTGATACATGCTGGTATGTTCAAAAATTTGATACAACCTCAAATGTGTGTCAAAATAATACTTTTAAAAATATTAATATTCTTTGAAGTAATCTGTAGTCTGCAGCAACGGTGCTTTGTAAAAATCGTTTTACTAATAAGCTATAAAAACATAATGATTAATTAATGATAATTAATGATAATTAATGATAATTAGCTAGCTTTATAAATTTTACACTATTTATTATTCAGGAACGGCCGCAGTGCAGTATAAACTACATTACTATAAAATCTAGATACGTCTAATATTTTCTGCGTGAAAGAGTAATAAACATCCATCCTAACTTTGGACTTTACTCCAACTAATATTCGTTGTATTAGTAGGAGTAAAGTCCAAAGTTTAAATATTTTAGGATATCATCGTGCAATGGCACATCGTTTGACTGTACTGGTCGTAGGTTCAATCCCCACTCGGGGGCATGATTATCTTAAAATTATCATAATTTCTTCATTCTCATGACACAAAGCTAGACGGTAAGTTTAGTCACTTAGCACGAAAGATATAGAATTCAGGGGTAAACTAAAGAACGTGGTGTCTTAACACTAGGTTTTCAGATCTGCTTTGTTACGGGGGAATAATTAGTGCGAAGTTAAACAAAAAAGTATTTTGGGATGTTTTGAAAACTGTTTCAAATAATAATTGTTTCATAACCATATACTTTCAAAATTTAATAGGTACATATATTTGACCTCACATCTCAGACTCAGGGCACACGTTACTAGAGAGCTAGATGTTGATCAAGTCTAAGATAAGCGTCCATCAAATAACATTCCTCTGAACTTTCACGATTTGTCCGTTCATTTATATTCTAATAAAGGTTATGTTCATTTTATGACGAAATTATTTAAAACTGATTAATTGCTCATACTTTGCAATTATTCTTTTGTTTCCATCTTCACGCTGTATCCCGCACATGACAGGGTGGGCAGAGGGAATCTAGGGAGCCTAGTGTTAACATACTCCGTTCTCTTTTAACATTTCATGATATTGAAATTATTTTGATTTCCCCGCTTTGGTTAGACAAAGTCTGGCGATTTAAAAGACTCAACATGCAATGTATTAGCTATTACCAAGGTGACCACTAATACGTTAAAGACACTTCGTTTTCCATTTTTCTAACTAAAACGTAAAATCTTATTATTTTCGATTTATGTAGGAATTTCTCTCTTAGTGGTTCCTTACACTTTGCAAACAACCTTACATGGCAAACAGCTTTCTACGCACAATAGTTACATCTGCGCGTTATCTGTCAGTCACTTAGTGATGGAAGAATTCGGTTTGCCATTCAACAAAATTTTCCATTATTCAATATTACTATGACAATATTTTTAGGAAAACTCCTTTACAAACAAATAAGCACTTCCTCTTGGGCGTTTGAAATCTGGCGTAAAGTCAACAAATAACTATAAATCATGAAATCATTCTATGATCTAAATGGTAATCATAAGTGAGACAAATTAATGATAATTGAAATTAATTAAAGATTTTGTGTTTGTAATCAATATGAAATATAAGATAGAGGAAATAATCTTCAAGCTTGCTTCTAATAAACTAAAAAATCAGCTTTACGCTTTATCTCGCCTGTCAGAATGGTCAGAGAAAATCTAGTGTAGCAACACTTCTTTTTTATTGTGTGACGAAAGTCAAGGCTGCGCATTGTTTTGCCATACCGATAACATGAAAATAGTTTAAAAATAATAAATAAATAACTACCCCGTACACGAATCGAATCCACAACCTTCGCTTTTACAGTCAGAGGTCGTCCAACGACTTAACGGTGGCCTCCAAAATCCTAATAAATAAATTAGTGTTATTTTAACACCACGTGGCTCAATGAGACTCGAATATTCATATGCATATTAAAATAGTCTCCCTTGCTCAAAATATGGACCTACGTTTTCTCCATATGTAAACAAATGAAGAAGTTACCAGTAACTGACGTATAGACTTGAAGGCCTGACCTTTAACCCTGAAGGGGTGCAGTAGGGGTCAAAAGGTTGTATGAAAAAATATTTAAATTGGCACTTATTTTTATAAAAGTTGAAGTACAGCCTCTTAAAAATATTTATTACACACATGTTTCATGGTTTATTACCTCCAAAAGGTAAGGGGTTGAAACTTTACATGGAATGGAATGGAAAGACCTTTAAATCGCCATCGATTTTTATAAAAATTTAAATTCAGATTTTTAAAAATATTTCATTGACCATGTGGTTTCTGGTTTATTAAGATCCACTCCCTAAGGGTGCAAGTAAGGGGTTAAAGATTCAACCCTTATGATAAGCTACTTTTGGTTGCGATAGCTGTCATTCACGCGTGCGAAGCCGCGGACGGGGGCTATTGTGATATAAGCAAAATATATCTCTTAGGGAATATAAAAAACATTAAACATTCTATAATACAATAAATAAGAAAGATGCAAGAATCATCAAAGTATTATACGATAACAGAACACAATCCAATCCCAATTATAGAAGAAATGCCTTAGAAAGCGATATGCATCGACGTTATCGCACACAGTTAGAGACGAATACAGAAGCAATTCAATAAGAATCCAATAACAATGTCTTCGCCAATTTCACGGTTGTAGGAAGACTAGAATGCCTTATCCGTCGTCCAGGATTCCATCGATGACCTACAAAGTTAGACTGTAATAGTACCATTAACGGAACCTAGGAAAACGCGACTTAATCTTCCACGAGGAAATGTAACTTGTTTATATACAATATATCAATTATAATTGCTGTACGGTAAATCAGGATGATTATTATTATTTGCATTTAAATTACACATCTAAGGCTCATTTCTGCTGCGTTGCGCTTATTAGCTACAATATTACTGATGATATTCACGCATAGTTATTCAAAAAGATAAGTGGCTGATAGGAGGAAACTGACAAATCGTCATCTAAAGCCTTTATAAACAATATTACATGCTTATTGCTTTAAAAAATATGAATCCACACACACTGTATCCCGTACATAACACGGCAGGCAGGGGGAACTTGAGTACCTAGTGTTAAGACACCCCGTTTTTATAATTATGAATACCGTGAAACAGCGGTTCTCAATCATTTTTGGAAGGAACCCTTTTAAAAAACCAAATATTTGACGGAGTCCTAAAATTTTCATGCTATCTTAACTTATGAGTACCTAAACATTTCGGTAACTACTCGTTCAGTTATAACTACATATCTAGTTGAAAATATAAATCTATTTAGACTTAATTTGGATTAGATCCCGTTATTTCAACATGAGCAATATTTTCGAGGAGCTCCAACAAATGCTTCGTGCCTCCCTCGCATATTTTTACAACAGTTCAGTCGTTTTTGTATTAAAGTAACAAACAACCATCCATTTTCACGATTACAATATTAAGTAAGATATATATTTAAAACAACGCTTATTTTAAAAGGGTTGTTTTAAATAGCTTAAACAAACACATATTAAACTTTTTTACAATAAAAATCAAGCCAAAACACAAAGCCTTACAATCGGCAACAAATTATATCATTATAGTTTCTAAACAGCGATCATAAAACGTGAAAGAGATGACAAAAAACACACTGACCGAAGGAATTGGATCAATGGCGACGTTGGTGGTCCATTCCTCGAATCACCCTTTGGTTAATGTTATAAGCGTTATTGGGGGTAGTAAGGTAACAGCTAGAGAATAACCCCATTGATTTACTTAATCGTGAGCAAGATATTATCAGTGTTATGTTACGAACGTGCCAGTGCGAGTGTTCTCGTTTTTTTCTGCGTATTTTGAGTCATCGTTATTGTCAATGTGGTTCGGTATGTATGGGAGGGTTTGGGAGTGATTAAATATAGAGTTTATGGGAAATATTAACTAAATTGTTGTTTTGTTAGATTTTTGATGTGGCACTGTTTAATTGGGTCCAAAGTTAGAGGTTATATGTTAATTAGAATACTTTGTATTTCAATTTTGATAAATATGATAATGGACATTCAATGATAAAGGTGATTAAATGACTTAAAATTAATATTAATAATTCACGGTCTAAAGAGGACGTAACTGGTTCTTACAGTAATGATATATACTTTTGAGTACAGTACAGAAATACTATATACTTTTTGAGTGTTGTTCCCCTACACTAGGAATGGATTTCACGAAACTCTTACGAAAGCAGAAAAATAGAATTTTAGCTTTTACAGTCGAAGTCGTGGGATATAACTAGTTCGCAATAAACACCTTGCCATACCCATTATAATCGATAATCCATGGTAATGTTCTGAGAAGTGAGCGCGATAGGATTATGTTTCTTGGAGAGTAAAAAAAGCAGTTAACAAAGGGATAAGTTGCAACGAGACAACAAACAAAACGATTGACGCCACACTTTTACATAGTAATGGATAAGCTATGGAACTGTGATCAGTTTGCAAATAAATTCTTTATTACATGAAAGTTTAAATTAAATGTCTTTCCATATACTTCTATCTCAATTTAATTGTACATACATAAGGCTTTACGCTGTATCCCGCATAACAGGGTAGGCAGAGGGAATCTAGTGACAAGATACTCAATTTTCCGCTCAAATTACAGACATTGTGTATTAAATGGCGGAACTCAACGCCGCGTTTTGTCTTAACAGGGCAGGTACTTACTACAATATATATAATTCTTTCAAGTTCAAGGAAAGTAGAAATCGAAACTATATCCACAATTACCTTATTAATTGACTATTGAAAAACTAACTAAATCAAAAATTAACTTTCATTATAAGTCGTTTTTTGCTTTAAAAAAAATACCATAAAGTATTGGATTATAAAATTTTTGCCAAGTGCCTTCCGAGTACTATCTGTAGGAATGGCAATACTGACATTTTAACGCTTCAAAAATTGTACAAGCCTATTTGCATAAAAAAAATATTTTTTAACTTCACGCTGTATCCTACATATAGCGGGGTAGGCAGAGGGAACCAGAGAACTTAGTGTTAAGACACTCCATTCTCTTTTATCATTTCCGTTCCCCACTTTCCGCCAAATTGAGGCATTCGGTGTTGAGCGGCGAAACTCAACGCTGCGCTTTACCTTGTTACCAAACCCAAGAAATGAAAATACTAAATTTTATATTTCCTGGAGTGGGAATCGAGCCCACAACCTGTCGCGTTTACAGTCGTGCCTCTGTGCCACGACAGGCATTGCCTAATAATATTAAAAAATATTTTAATATTACGTTACGGCAGAACATATTCCACAAAAAGCTATCACCAAAATAAAACAGCTTTAGTAAATGAAACACTGACACTGACTGACAATCACTTAATAAGATAAGCAAGAGATAAGCCTTATCAACTGATGGTAGGACTAAGCAACGTTTATGTAATGTTACGTGGCAATCGCAAACACTGTACGTGTTATCAGCCAGTACTTAATTAAGTGGATGTCCTTTAATGACCGTAGATCTAGGTCAGATGACCTCCAGATGACGGTTTTCATCTAATGCTGCTATTAGTTGTTGCCTTGTAGCTTGTGGAGATGATGGTGATAAGTGTAGTTGCATTTAATGAATCAATCTGCATCCTAAAGGAGTTAGTTATCTATATATAAATACTTGAAGCAAAAACTTTGGATCCCTTTTTTACGTGAAAAGCTTTGAATCCCTTTTTACGAAAATTTTGTGGACGGAAGAGCCTGAAATTTGGCACACTTATAGTTTAAATAGAAAAAAAGTGCAGAATGCTAACATTATTTTTAATAATGCATAAAAAGTATATTAAATTAACAAAATAAATGTTACACACACTACCACGATTTGACATCAATGTTTATATCCATCATCCATGTTTACATATACGTCACTACGCAATGCGTTATTAACGCATTTATAGTATGGAATTTTATGTCGAGACACTTCATTCTACGCTTTCCACTCGATACATAGTTAAGTGCCCAACTCCGTACTTTGCCTTACCAGAGCAAGTGTATGAAAATAATTAATTATAATCATTCGTATTTAAAGTAAATTGCTGTCTTACTGAATTATAAATTCTGTTTCTATGCAATTTAAATATTTTTTTGCTGAAAATGTTTGATTTGCTAGAATTTTTTGGTTTAGTCATTTATGACAAATGGAGTGTCCAGACACTAAGTGCATCTGTTTATTCAACCATGCCAGAAACACTTTGAAACCACTGTTCTCTTTGACTACATTGTTATGCAGGCAACTACGAGAAGAACCACAAATAAATACACAATTGTCACATCTAGTATGGGAATCCTACCCGCGTCACTATGGCGACAAATCATAAATAATTTAGAGGCGGCTCTATCACTCAGAAAACAATAAAACATTAGTGATATATATCCTTAAGGAAATAGCTCGAATATTCCAAATCTGAGTCACTATCCATTGTTTGATCGGTTTCAGCTATGATCTAGTGCTAGGCCGAAACACCGCAATCGAATATGACTAGAATAATACATGAATTTGTTCGTGATATGGCAATGTATGAAATCATGTGAATCCAGGATGTGGTTGGGTTTAGCATTTAGTGTCTCTTTAAGTGTTAAATTACGGGGATTTTTCATATTTATTCTGATCACTACGGACACGTGGTCCGTAACTTTTGTCATCTTAAGGAGATAAGATATTTTTTTCCAAAAAGAGTCCAAGTATTTAGTTAGTTGTTAATATAGCGGGGTTGGTAGAGAGAATCTAGTGCTTAGACACTCCGCTCGCCATTTTTCGGGCGAATTCGAAACTTTGGGTGTTAAGTGGCGGAATCTAAAGCCGGAAACAAGCAGAATGAAAAAATATATAATCATTTTCTCGAGCGAGAGGCAGTCGTATTGTAAGATGAGCGATTTGCATACATATGCGAGAGATATATTGAATTAGTTAATAATTACGTAAGATACGCGTTGCCTAAGCAACAAGATTGCCTTAACAACAACGTTTTACAAAAGTATATGAAAAACCTTTGGTAGTACATACATACATACATATATACATAATTTCACGCTGTATCCCGCATATAGCAGGGTAGGCAGAGGGAACCTAGTGTTAAGACACTCCGTTCCCCACTTTCCGCCGAATTGAACCATTGCTTGCCGAGTGGTGGAACTCAACGCCGTGCTTTGCCTTGTTTCTAAACCCAGGAAATGAAAAATTCCATTTCCTGGAGTGGGAATCGAACCCACAACCTGTCGCGTTTACAGTCGCACGTTTGTGCGCCATGACAGGCGTTACAATTAATAGTGTATGTTAAATCTACTATATTAATTAGTTTTTTAGCTTCACCCTTTTTTATACAATGTAGGTAGAGAGGATTCTAGTGTCCAGATACTCCATTCACTATTTTCCGGCTGATTTCGAGGCATTACGTGTTAAATGGCGAAACTCAAATCCGTACATTATCTTGCCAGAGAAGAGACAAGCAAAGTAATTTAAATATAAGGAATCGAACTAACAACTATTCGCGTTTACGGTCAGACACTGTCCCACTGCGCCGCTATGGCATTACGTGATATAAGCGATATATAAAATCATATGAATCTAGGATGTAGTTGGGTTTAGGGCTCACTTAGTGCCTCTTTAAGTAGTTAATGTGTGTTTTTGATTGTTAGAACGTCAACGATCCATCATATGACTATTGTAGGTGGTCTGGCGGATATAGTGTATGCGGTTTTATTGTAAAATGTGCAATTTGGCGTCATGAGGTTTATTGAATTATTGACCAACTTCCAAGAAAAGAGGAAGTTCTAAACTCGATCGTTTTTTTTATGAGTTACAATATAGCTTTTTATTGGGTGAACCAGTTTTGATGATATTTTTTTATATGATAGTTAGTGCTTGCGATGTGGTTCCATTTAAATATAGTTAAGATATAACGGGTGGTTTATGAGTTATTCATAATAATTTTACTTTTTAATGCATTTTCTTCGAGGTCGGTCCACTTTTGTTATAAAATCTTTATTATAATTATAATCTCTATTTCCGCAGGGGGCGCCCTTGCGCCTGTCGGCATCCTCTCAAGCAGCCAGTTAGTGCTTGCATTTCGCAGGGACTGAGCACCCTCTTCCCTCACCCCCCCGGTGTCGCTGTAAAGACCGCTAGGGTCAACAGCATGTGTATCCATTCGAAAAAAAAAAAAAAAAAAGAAAAAAAAAATAAAAAAAATAAATAAATATAATCTCTATCACTCTTTCCTGTAGCATATCAGAGTGAATAAAAACTAATAACTTCTCAAAACAAGACTTTTATTTTTTAATAAAACACGTAATAATGAAACAAAAAAATTACATCTAGTCAATTGTCAATCCATGATAAATGATATTCCAATACATTTCAACAAGTTCAACGTCCTTAGCAGAATATTAAGGATATGACTAACAGCATCCACTTCATCTCGCAGTATAATAGCCGAGTTCAGACACTAAGGTGCTTATGCACTTTGTAAGAATAGTTCTATGTCGAGTAGTCGATAGAAATCGATTTTGTATAACTATTTTCTGTCTCTTTTTTTTTACTTTACGCTGTGTCTCGCATGCAGCAAGGTAGAGGCAACCAGCGAATCTAGTGTTAAGACACTCCTTTCTCTTTTAATATTTCTGTTCCACGCATTCCGCTGAGTTGAGACATTGCGTGCTGAGTGGCGGAGCTCAACGCTGCACTTTGTTGTTACCAACTTGTTACCAAACCCAGGAAATGAAAATACTACACTTTTACATTTCCGCTAGTGGGAGTCGAACCCACAACCTGTCACAGTTACAACCTGTCGCACGCTTGTGCCTCTGCGCCACGACAGGCGTTTTTAATCAAGTTATTTCATAATTACCAAATTACAAATTGAAATACATCACTAATAGTAAAAATTAAGAAACTGGTAATAAATATCTATTCATAGGTTTATTTTATATTTTCTATTTATATTTATCTATTACATTATACTTGTATATACATATTATGAAACAACAATATCTCAGCATCTAATCTATCGATAAGATGAGATAACATCACTAAGCTCCTAAGGCGAGAGGGTAATGATAGGATTAGCAAAGTGCCGTGCAAAGCGACTGCATCGACAGCAAATCGAGATTAATATGGACATTATCGATAAATAATGCGCGAGTAATGCACCGCACTAGACGTTACACGAATTGAAGGTGTATTATAGGTTTATGAATGGGAGTTATGGGTTTTTGGTAATTGTTATTTTGAAACTGTAATATATATGAAAATTTATAAATAAAAAAATGTATTTTTAACTAACTTGCACAGATAGTAAACAGGTACTTTCCGCGCAAATATTATTTACTTTATGCGTCATATCGTAAAAATTGTAAACATTTTTCACTCAACCGTATAGTTTTCATGCAAATTGCTTGTTAACCAACAAGAATATCGCACTTTATCAAATTCGACAAGTAAAATTAAAATCTATCAATTTATTTAAACAGAAAGCGCAAAGACTGGACGTAGAAAGCTGAAATTTGACACGTTGATTTCGTGGAAAGTGTAGGGGAGCACTAAACCAAAACTTCTCGAAATTACTACGGGAAAGGTTTTAAAACAGGATTTTAAATTACACTATGTAAGTAAAGTGGGGAACGGAGTGTCTTAACACTAGGTTCCCTCTGCCTACCCTGCTATATGCAGAATACAGCGTAAAACTATGTATGTATGCACTATTGAGACTAAGAAAAAAAGAAATAGAAATAGTATAGCAAAGGTTACAAAGTCCACACAAACGCAGTTAACTACACCTAGTATTTTTTTTCGGGTAGAAAGCGGTGAATGGAGTACCTTGACACTAGATTTTTTTGACTACACGATTATGAAAAATAAAGCGTGAAGCTAAACTTGCATTTTAAAAGTACTTAAGCATTTTCACAGTGGGGACCATCGTATATAATTAGGTTATCGAGGAAAAGTATTAGTACTAGAGTTCCCGTTGACGCGCTAACAACGCGTTGTATATCAAAATATATGTCACTTTATATAAATATACATGTCAAACCATGGTTGTGTGTGTAATATTTATTTAATTAATTTAATATATATTTTTATGCATTATTTTAAATAGATATTATCATTGTGCACTCCTACGCTATATAAACTATAAGTGTGCCAAGTTTCATGCTCCTCCGTCCGCGTAATTTTGATAAAAAGGGGTACAAAGTATTTGCTTCACGTATTAATATCTAGATGACACTTAAAAATATTATATTCTACATCGGATACTATAATAGTATTTTCTTCCTATAATGATAAATAAGTACATACGTACGAGTATATAAACATAAATGCTAAAACATACAAATTTGCGCAAAACTGGTTGGGTGTTAAGCTATATTCACTTTTTACAATTCACACTAGAGTTGCCTATTTAATTCCAAGTACACAAGATTACACTGATTGTAGTATATATATATATATATATATATATATATATATATATATATATATATATATATATATATATATTTTATGAATACCGGATGGCAAACGAGCAGAAGAAGGACCGCCTGATGGTAAGTGGTTACCTTCGCCCATGAACATCTACAACACAAAGAGATGTACTAGATGCGTTGCCAACCTAGAGGATACAGATGGAAAGGGAGGATAATGTAGTAGTCCGCTATCGGAACCACCACATTTTGGGGAAAGGATGGGTGGGAGGGGAAACCTGGCTTACATGCCATCGAACCGGAACACATCATAAGATATTTGGCGGTTCGTCTTTGACATGATAGTGGTCGCGAGCCAGACGGAGGACGAACCTCCTACCACCAAACAAAAGCATGTTATATAAATATATGTATTTACCATCTAAATCATTACGTCGCAGTGGGACAGCATCTGACAGTAACCGCAATGTTGTGGGTTCGATCCTGACTCATGGTAATGATTATATATGCATACCTATTGTTAAGACACTCTGTTCCGCACTTTCCGTCGAATTGAGGCATTGCGTGGTGAGTGGCGCAACTCAACGCCGCGCTTTGCCTTGTTATCAAACCCAGGAAATGAAAAATTCCATTTCCTGGAACTGATTTACAGTCGCACGCTTGTGCCTCTGCCACGACAGGCGTGTGATTATATATGAATTAATTTATTTCTCTGTCTCTGGTAATACAAAACGTGCAATTAATACAATTTAATGAATAGCGGAATGTGGAGAACAGAGTGTTTTAATCCTAGGCTCTTTTAGACCACTTTACTGTGCGAAAAAAACGCTAAGCTGCTAGTTTTAATATAAAATGAAATTTGAATAAAAACGTAGGTAATTTTCAATAGACTGTACACCTATATGCATACGCCTCAAGTTCCCACATTACTTCAGTTGACAGAATCATAACAATATTACCTTCCAACATTAAATACATACAATTTATTGTCATCATACTAAAATATCCGGACGCAAATCGTTCAATCACGAACATGACATCTCCTACTTTATCATAGATAATGTCACTCTTGTCCATTCGAGTGGAAGATCGAGATGCGATAGTCAGATACTAAATATTTAATTATCGATTAAAATATCGATTTTTGCAAGAAACAATGCTGTCGCTAAAAGGTCGTAGTGTCTAAAAATAGGTAAATTATTAAAAATGTGAACGGCCTTTTGGATAAATATGATTTTTGTTGTGAGGTACAGTGATTGAATATGAGGATATATAAAGATTATGTGTTGGGACTAAGCTTGCTGTGTTTATTCAACACCACTTTTTATCTTCACAGACCGGAGAAAAGAGAATAATTAAAATTATAATTCTCCTGAATAGGGATCAAACCCAACAACAAACTTCCAAACGACGTTGTTAATTTATCACTGAACAAATTTAAAAAAGTGGTAAAGCACAGGCTCTGCCAAAAAGCATATTACTCTGTTAAAGATTATGTTCACGATAAAGATGTTTGGAAATGAGTTGCTCTATTTCTAATTTAAAATTGTTAATTGTAATTTGTAACAAATACTGGCAATTAAAAAGAGTAGCCATGAGTTTCTTTGCCTGTATCTTCTCATGAGCTCAACCATTTGAACGGGCTTTTTCCAAGTCAAAATTGCACATTTTTTTTTGGTTATTTTGTTTTGCATTTTTTTTTTCTACTTTTATGACATGTCCAAGTAAATGTTAAGCATTTTTATGGAATAAAGATATTTTGACTTTGACTCTTTGACTTTGACAACGAGCCAAACAACAAAGCAACGGCCTTAAATGTTAGTTCGTCTTTTAAATTTCTTTTATGACATTTCTTAGGTATCGCACAATTAAAATATTTCAGTTTTAAACAAAATATAAATGCATTTGTAAGAATCTCTCTACAGAGATGCTAACAACAAAATTAAGTTGCAACAAGCCTATAAAAATTTCGACGTAGTGGGACAAGAATTTATCAATAGACTAAAGCGCTTGGACCCATTTTAAAGAGGCGCGGGTTCGAGTCCCCGCTACGATTGAGTAAAAATACTAAGCGTCCGAAGCAACACAGCGAAACAATGAGAAAGAAAATAGTACACAGTAATCATTTCTTCAAAGTCACATCAAAACCAATAATATGTGTACTTTTATACATATAAGTATCTTAAATAGCTTTAAAGTTTGGTAAAGATAATAAAATTTTATTATGTTTGGTGGTAGGAGAGTTCGTCCTCCGTCTGGCTGCGACACTATCATGTCAAAGACAGACTGCAAATATCTTATGATGTTCCACGGTTCGATGGCATGTAAGCCAGGTTTTCCCCTCTCCCACCTATCCTTTCCCCCAAAATGTGGTGGTTCGATAGCGGACTACTACATTGTCACTCCCCCTTCCATCTATATCCTCTAGGTTGGCGCATACAACATCTCTGGTGTTGTAGAGGTTCATGGGCGAAAGGTAACCACTTACCATCAGGTGGTCCCTTCTGCTCGTTGCCATCCTTTATCCATAAAAAGATAATAAAAATAATAAGCCTTACAATTATCCAAATACACTTGACATTCACCAAATCTGGCGTCTATTTTTCTAAAGTATCACCTCTACAGCGTGTGAACTACACACATTTTTAATTACCTACTCCATACATACTCTTATCTATAAAATCGACCTCACACATTCCCTACTCGCTTAAAAATAAAAAGTGAAATCCAAAAAAAAGATCTAAACTCATTACTCCGCGGGAACCCATTAACTGATTAACACGTGTACCGATACCAGGAGTCAGGAGTCATGTAGACCCGTCATATTAATCGCTAACATTAATAAACCCGATCTAATGGGGTGGTGGAAATAAAAAAAATGCTTTATAAATCGCTTTAGTGGGTGGTGGCCTTATAAATATAATGGGACAGATAATGAATTGATTGGTTGTTTTTTTTTTAATTGTCACATGTGCCTTGTATTATTGACTTTACTTTCTGCCTTTTTAAATGCATTGTTAATTTATTAACAACTTCTGTAAGTTGGTTATTTATTTTAATATGATTTATCTTATAAGTGAAATGAGTAAGTTCGTAAGGATGAATGTCTGTTACTCTTCTATGCAAAAACTACTAAATGGACCCAGATAAAAGTTAAAGTAATACCTATAGCATATATCTACATCAGTTAACACACAGGCTATAATTTATATAATTATAATTTTTTTTGCGTAATTTACCATAATATAACGGTATATCTCATCGAGATGAGATCGAGATCTATATTAAATATATATATATATATATATATATATATATATATATATATATATATATTATATTAATTTAAAACTCTTCTGCATAGTAAAGTAGAAAAGAAACGTTCTGTACTTTCCATCTAAAATCCAGGCCTTGAGTGAAGAATGGTGATATTCAACGCCGCGCTTTGTCTTACTAACTAACTAACAGAAAGAGAGAGAGTGTTTGTCTCACCAGAGGGAAAATGTACGTAGTTTAAAAATAATAATTTCCACCACTGAGAATTCGAACCTATAAATAATCAATTTAATTTACAGTCGGAAGCTGTCCCACTGAGCTTTAAGAGCTTTAGTTATTTCCTTATATATTGTTAAAATGACATTTTATCAATATCTACTACTTTATATGGTAGTTATTTATAATACAAATTTAATTTAATTGGTCATTTAAGACTCTTGTGAGCGAAAACTTTTTTCTTGTTAGAAAAAAAAATAGCTTCTCGCTGTATTCCGCATGTAACAGACAAGGGACAGAAAAAAAAAAGACAGAGGGAACCTGAGAATCTAGTTTTAAGACACTCTATTCTTAAAATAATATTTATTGAATGTTTAATTTTGATTTTTGGGCATGAATATATCTCATAGTTACACATGGAACTTCATGATTGAATCAGGTGTCAGCTTAATCCGTCAATAAATTTAAAAAAATTAAAGCTAATCAAACACTTTAAGGAGAAAAATAATTACTTAAGTAACATAGTGAAAGAATTTACAGATACAACTTATACTTAAAAGTGATTGCCTTGAAAACAATGTTTAATTTATTAACATGTTCATTATTTTTTTTTTTTTTTTATGGAAAGGACAAGGCAAACGAGCGTTCGGGTCACCTGATGGTAAGTGATCCCCGCCGCCCACGGCCCCGTGTAGCACCAGAGGAGCTACAGGTGCGTTGCCGGCCTTTGAGGTGGGACTTTTTGAAGGTACCCATTTCGTATCGACCTGGAAAAACTGCCGCAGGTAGGCCATTTCACAGTTCAGTGTTTCATGTTCATTAAAATATACTTTGTATCAATAACCAAAGCTTTATAAAATAATTACATGTATGATATATCTGAATATAGCAAAACTAACTTTTTTCTAAATTAATATAATATGTACATTATCTATGAACAAATGTTTAGTTGTTTGGTGGTAGGAGGTTCATCCCCCGCCTGGCTCGCGACCACTATCATGTCAAAGACGAACCGCCAAATATCTTATGATGTGTTCCGGTTCGATGGCATGTAAGCCAGGCTTTCCTCTTTCCCACCTATCCTTTTCCCAAAATCTGGTAGTTCCGATAGCGGACTACTACATTGTCCTCCCCTTCTATCTGTATCCTCTAGGTTGGCAACGCATCTAGAACATCTCTGGTGTTGTAGATGGTCATGGGCAAAGATAGCCACTTACCATCAGGTGGTCCTTTTGCTCGTTTGCCATCCGTTACCCATTAAAAAAAAAAAAAAAATATATATTGTCAATACAAAGCAAGCAGCAAAAGGAACAGGGCAGGAGGAGACATTGGTGGAAATCATCAAAAATAAAGTATGAATTATACCGGAGGATGGTCATAAAAATAATTAGGACTTCTCCAAGGGCATGCAACAAGACGTTGACTAAGACTGTAGATTGAACCTGATCTTAAAATCCGTCTTAAAGTACTAGCCAATTAAGTTTTACAAATTTGTTTAATAGACATGAATATTTAAATATATATTTTTTTTTATGTACCACTTACAAGTACACATTAAAGTAAGAAGAAAGACTTATTTTGTCTTATGTAATATAATTTTAATTTAAACAACTATATTATATTAACTTTTTAAAAATAAAGTTATTTTTTTGTAAACAAATTATATTTTATTATATTTTTTATTTATTATATTTTTATTAAGATCAAATTTAACCATTTGCACTTGAGGGCAACGGGGCGGGGTCATTTAAAATTTGTCTTTAAGCTTGAATGCTCCAATATGAAGACAATGCATATAATTTAAAATAGCTATTTCTGATGCATAAGCAAGAAATCATATTTTGTCAAAATATATTAAAAAAAAAAGTTTTTTTTATTTCCAATCAATAACAAAAGTTAATTAAGAAAAAAGCTTTGACTGCAAATGATAAATATACAACAGATTTGGAGAAATTGCAACATTATTGAAGGAATTTATATTTATCACTATAATTTAGCTATTTATATTTTTCAAATATTCAATTATCAAAAGATAAAAATTTAATAAAAAATCATTAAGGACCTGAAACCCTATAATATTACTTATACCTAAAAGAACATGTTTTCTAACCATTTTCTACAGTAATTAAATAATTTAAATGTTATAACAAGTTATTTATTTTTCCTTAACCCATAATATAATATACCTTCTACTACAATAGGAACCTACGTTTAATAATTACACAACTGCTATTTCCGACATACAACAAAAATCATCGAATTTCATAGTAGCTTTTCAAATCTTATATCTTTAATTTCGTTTAAACACAAATAGTAGAGTAGACAGAGAGAACCTAATGTAATGTTAAGACACTCAGTTTTTAGCTTTTTCCGTTCAAATTCGAGACATTGTATGTTAAGTTGCGGAACTCAACGCCAACGTCAATTCTCCAGAGTGGGAATCGAACCCACAAACGCGTTTAGAGCCAGACGCTGCCCCACTGCGTCGCGCTGACCCCCACCTTGTTATCACTTATCAATTACATCATTGCATAAAGTTGTTTATATTATAATGAATACCAACATGACAATGACGTTTCTTATCATAATTATTCATATATTGTTATTTAAACCAAGATTTTGTTTTCTACTTTACCTATTACAAGTTGTACATTTATAAATAAATTACATAACAGTCTAAATATAAAATACCCAATTCTTAGTTTTCAATGCGTAGACCACTCCTCCCTTATAAAAATTTGCAGTGTAAAATAGGATTCCGCCGCCGATAACACACGCACAGGTCTTCCACGCATATTTATAAGTTTTTTACTGTTCTTAGAAAGTGGAAACATGCTGATAAATTAGGCAGAAAATTGTGAATTTTCTTAATAATTTTCCCGAAGTGCGGCTTAACGTCGCCATGTTGGCAGAACGGCTGGTTGACGTTAACTGTGCGAAAGGGACGGCTGTTCTGTCAGATTCAAAAATGTGGGAGATCATTATGATACATATAGGTTATGGAATATATCAATAAAATGTAATTTAAACAACATTATTTATTATTAAAGAAAAAGAAATATAATTAATTAATATTAATTCAAATGTGTTGTTTATTTTTTAACTAAAAGCAGGTTCGCGCTTTGTTCCACTTAGCAGGGTTGACTACCCTTTAGAACGTAGTGTCAATATATTCATTCTCTGCTTTATTTTTTTTATTTAAAATGATATTTATATGAATATGTATGTATAAAGCATGTTTGATAATAGCGTATTACACTTGTAATTATGAATGTTGTTAAACTGGAGTTTATAATCTTTCATATATATAGCATTAACTATCAGATCTCCAATCTCAAAAGATATTTTTTATCTTTTTAGTTGGAGTTAAATAAACAAACATTTAAATTTTTGAATTAAGAGAATTATTTTTTATTTATAAAAAACTAAGAATTTCTAATATCTGAATTTTAATTACATTACTATTGATATTTTAAAAATAATTTAAGAAGTTGTAGACATAAATGAGTACACAGCATAATAGTCTGTTAAAAAAATTTATTGTAATCAACAAACAATTTATCCCCTTATAATAATTAAAACAAATATCTAAAAATAGTTCAATTTAATTGTCTTTGGTGTCCTCCTCTTGAGCCTCGTGAACAATGATCTGTTCAATTGTAGGATGCACAACTTCCATCTCTTGCACGGAATGTAACAGTACTCTCTTCACTGTCTCCATATTGTCATATAAACCATACTCGGCTTGCCACAGTATGGTAGTTATCAGTTGCTGAACGTTTCCTCTGGCATGAAGATTGCCCATCTTCCTCAGCTTATTACCCACATATTCACCGAACACTGAATATTCATCTTTTCTTTGGCTTCCATCAATAATAATTCTCTCGGGTCTCTGGTAACTTGATGTATTATTTCTCACTACAAAAGTGGGTTTTGCAGGTGGAGATTGCACCTCCCTTTTTATTTTCCTATATTTCATTCTCTTGCGCTGTGGTTCATATGTTTCAACATGCTCATAGAGTTCATCATTAAGCCATTCTTCGTCAGATCCTCTTACGCCATGCATTTGCCGCACTATGCTGATCTGTTCACCGTCAGCTGTGAGCACATCATTGTGTGTCTCATTGTCTGTCTCTGAGTTTTCTAACACATCAACCTAACAAACAAATATATATAATTAGAATATTTAGTAAAATATCTTATACCTATGTGAAATAGTTATAAAAGTTAAATCAAATGTAATGATACATACATAGAGGTAACTTAAGAATTACTAAATGACTCAGCGTTACGTAATACACCGCGCAGTGATAAAATGTAAATAAATAATCAAATATCGACTGTATCAAATCGATCCATGTTAGCAATTCACTCGATGCCGGATGCCGTCCGAAGTCCGGCGTACACAACTAAACACTGATATCAAATAACCTATGCATTTAAGAATATAAATACCCGTTGTATTTCGATAACTGGCATCAAGCTCTCCGCGGAGACATTTCGGTTATCTCGTCTGTTATTAAGATCAACGGAAACGGAATAACGTACGTTGCTGTCTTTGTAGGCCTTTATGTACTTCTTCCGTTTGGGGTTGGATTGGTTAGCGCTATCGGCGTCCTCGAACGTTCTAAAGGTGGTCTCGTCGAGGCTGCCGTTGTGCAGCAGGTCCCATTGTATCGGATGCTTGTTGACGAGGTGCGTGCGGAGGTTGGTGGTGTTCCCGAAGTACTTGTACTGCGTGTCGCACAGCTTGCACAGGACGGCGACGCACCGTTTATCCTCCTGCAACCGGTCGAAAAACCGCCACACCAGCGACGACGTTTTCTTCATATCGATTACCGATTAGTGATCAATTTAAAATTTAATGCGATGATTATTCAATTGTATTCGAATAAAAAACGCATCGATTTTTGATGGCGCAATGCAGACAAGATGGCGAACGCGATTGGTAGAGACTAGCGACTAGTCACTCGATACGATATGGCCGACGGCGCGCGTCACTCGACACTCGCTGGTTGCTAATCGAGCTCTGCTTTATCTGTGGTTTTAGTGATACACTATTGAAAAATAAAAAAGTAAAAATAATTGTATGATTATTATTTGATAATAGTTTGAAATAAATGTTATATTTAATGTTGTGTATTTATTAAGGAAATTGTTTTTTTTGTAGCGCTATTTATTGAAGAAGATATATTGTCAAAAGCGGTTAATTTTGAAAGAAACAAAGTTAGTTTTTTGTGAGAATAATATTTCTTCAAGGGGTCTAGCTAAGAAAAACTGCACTGGCGTTTAATGTATTGAGTGGAACAATATTCAAAAAACTGAAAACAGCGTACGTAGTATTAACTTTCTTCATATATGCTGTTAATATCTAGGTTTACTTCCTTTATATATATTATAATGCTGTCATTAATGACCTTGAAAATATTTTTTGATGATTAATTAATTTTAGGTAATTAACTATTTAAAAATTATTCATAATCAGAGTGGGGCAATTGAAATATTTTTGAATATGAAAATTTTATTTATTTTTTGACTGTATTAAAATAAGAATAGTATCGCCAAAACTTAAATACGCTTGGAGATTAAATTTTAATCATTGTTTCCAAAAATATTCCTTTAATTTTAAATTTATTAATTTCTCATAATATTTTACTTTACACATTTTATCCTTACTGAATATTTTTATGCAGTTTTAGCCGTACATATAGTGCGTGTATTAAGCTATGCTTGTTAATATACAACTACGCCTCTCATGGTAATCGAAGCTAAGACCAAGCATATACAGTCGTGTCTCACTGTGCGACAATGGCCTCAAACATTTTTTATATTTGTAAATTATTTGTAATCAGTGTAATAGTCACCTTTATATTTAATATAATAAGGAATAAGTTCTGAATATTATTTCTCGCCAGTGTGTTAGACACTGTTCAAATTTAGAACCGGTCTACAGCGTCGGTTATATGTTTATAATTATGAAATAATAGCAATTAGTAATAACCAATTAATATGTTTTAACAAAATATATTATTAAATTTTCAAAATATTTGTATTTTATGAGTTATATGAGTAATTATGTTTTACTCATCGTGTCGATTCATCGTAATTTAGTATTAGAAGAGAATTGATATGCCTTAATAAATGTAATATTTTATATAAAAGTAGATTTCTAATTATAATACTAAATGTATTGTTTAAAATTATTACTTTTGAATATTTTATTATAAAATAAGTTAAAACGATGAAACACGCTGGTGTTTGCTCCTTTGCTCCTCACATCTGCCATCATCCATACTTATAGTGATGCCGCCTCTGCCAGATTTTTAGTAGGGATGTGGAACATGTGACAATTTAATTTTTTAATTTTTTATCGATTTTTATTTGTATTAAAATTTATTGTTATATTTTGCAACATAAACACAACCTCCTAAATGATATTACGATAGCTTAAATATAAATTTTTCTAAAATTGTATTTTTTTTTGTGTGTAGTATAATATTTTAACTATTTTGTTAACTTGACGCATTTTCCCTAACATACAAAATTCTGACCTTTCTTTTAATGGGTAGGTACTTACTTTGTTTTATTTTACTTTCTCGTCGATATATTGTTCGACTACTAGGTATAGTTTTTTAAATTGCCCCAAAATATTTTTTATCAACAAAAAATATTTAATAGATATTGTGTACTATAAGATATAGTTAGTGTTTTATATATATATTCACGCTGTATCTTGCATGTAGCAGGATAGGCAGAGGCAACCTTAACCTAGTGTTAAGACACTCCGTTTCTTCACACTTTCCGCCGAATTGAGGCATTGCGTGCTGAGTAGCGGAACTCAACGCCGCGCTTTGCCAAACCCAGGAAATGAAAATAGGAAACTTTTATAAAATGTTTAATTATGTTTTATAGTAATTTATATTAGTCAAAGTAATTAAATTGTAGTTTTTCTTATATTTGTGCAATATCCTATGAGGTACTTGATTGTTTTATTACTTGACATAGACAGTACTTATAAGGGGTTCTTTTTATATTACACTAAATACCAAATAGCTATTATTTATGCCTAGGAATCGAACCTGCATCTAAGTAAGTTTTATTATTAGTCCACTACAAAGTGTTTTTGTAGGATATGTTTATCTGTTTTACAATTTATGTGTTAAATCAGATAGTCGTTATTTATAGAAAGTAGACAATAATAATCTGGTCATATTTTATTTCACCGTTCGTCTGGACTTTCGGATACTCCATTTTATTTTGAACTACTAAAGAGATCGGGATTTGAACCCACTCATCGAATTTTTTTATTTGTTTTTTTATCTTCACGCTGCTTTCCGTATATACCAGGGTAGGCAAAGGGAAACTGAGAACCTAGTGTTTTAGCACCTGTTCCCCACTTTCCACCGAATTGAGGTATTGCGTGCTGAGTGGCGATTTGCCTTGTTACCAAACCCCTGAACAGAAAATACTACATTTCCTGGAGTGAGAGTCGAACCCACAACCTGTTGTGTTTATAGTCGCACGTTTGTGCCTTTGCGCCACAATAGACGTTCATCAAGTTAATCATTAGGCGTTTATCAGTATTTTAGTTGCTTATGTGTAGTAATTGCTGACAGTTGCAGGATAGTACCTAAATTACTACATTACAAAAATTACTCTTATTACAACGATATATTAACATAATATATAAATGAAACAACATATATATTTTAAGAATCATTTTATTTTTCGGTATAAGAGGCTGTAAAAAGTTATTGTCTAAAAGTTTCAATCAATCTTCTTTTGGTAAAACTACGTAAAGGTTAACATCGACTCTACGTCGCGTACATTAAAAGATTTTTGAATTTGAACGGCAGCATTCGACTTGGTACTGCACTAGCGAATACATTATAATAATTATTGTAAAATTGTAAAGGTATCGAAATTAATTAAGTAATACTGTTAGACCCCCCTCAACGCTCCCCTCTCGCAGGGGAGCAGTGGGGCGCTAGGAGCCATGTTTGGTGGGAACAGATTATAAAGCATTCCTCTAGCACTCGGCACATCTCTATGTACATTTCGAATTACCTTTGTTCAGTTCATTAATTTAATATTAACGTATTATATTTTATTATTTTAGTCACCACAAGCCGTTTTATAAGTGAACTAATAATGTAAGAGTATTAAAATCGACAAATGACTCCCGCCACATCCCTCCCCCTCCGTACTAAAGAGGTTACATTGTGCGAAACAGAACTTGAACACCGCTGCTGTCGGCGGTCCGGTACATCTATTACAAGTAGGTTATGGCACATACGTATAAATAACATAAAATTATATCATATTTTTACAAAACGACAAGTAGGTACCATCATCGAATACACACTGCTCGAGTCGACAGTTACATTTGCAACATCGAGTGGTGTAATCGATTTCGTGTATTTAGAGAAGCATGTAAATAATTAGGTATCGAATAAGCACGTTACAGATAGCTGTAAAGTACACAATTTCCTTACGACGTCTATACAATATAAAACTATAAA
This sequence comes from Philaethria dido, assembly GCA_033558755.1. Classification (NCBI taxonomy): domain Eukaryota; kingdom Metazoa; phylum Arthropoda; class Insecta; order Lepidoptera; family Nymphalidae; genus Philaethria; species Philaethria dido. The sequence goes on along the minus strand of JAKGSA010001048.1, from coordinate 67,794 downwards.
ACTAGGTACTGCAACGGAGAACTTCACAATACCGAAATACTGCTTCTACTTCTAAAGATCGATTCATTTCATTTATCTACAATATCGATAACGACAGGTATAATCGATAACAAACTCGGATAATTTATAAGAAAATGACGAAATCGGTAAGTTCAGTTATTAATTTGATTAAATGCTCAAATCGAGTACCGATTCGTCGTTTTCTCTCGACAGTACACAATAGAGTATATCATAAATTAATTACTTATAATCGTTTTCCTCTCTCCACTCTCCGCTCTCACGCCGCTCGCTCCTTGCGGGCGCGACGCGACGTGAAGCTGCACATGTACACAATGTCCTTCACTCACCGAATCAGCGAACTATAGTTGACACTTGTAATCGATTGTTCGGTAACCCTGTATTCTACTGGCAGTGTTTCGGCTTAAATAACAGAACTATGCGCCATCGTATAAGGGACGCGTCGTATATGTTGGCATTAGTGAGCTATGTCCATGAATTCGCTGTGGAGACATTAGGATGGGGAAGTTCGCTGACGCGGTGTCGTAGTGTCGCGGTGTCGCAGTGTCGCGGGGTTGCAAGTGTTGCAGTGTCACTGTATGTTACGCTTATATAATAATATATCGAGACTGCGAGGGAAGCAAGTGGGACATGCTCTGCTCACACCGCTCAGACCGCTCAGACCGCTCACCACTAACCACTGAATAGTTAAATAATACACATAAGGCTGACTAAAAATACAAGCGTATGACATCCTACACATCTACATCGGATGGATCTAGGGGACAAGAGATTAAAATCAACTAAAACGTTAACAAAATACGACATTTCTCTATAGAAAGTAAAATAAATAATTTACAAATTATTATAATTATAGATACACGTTTTATAACTAACTACTAATAGTCACTTCGTCGCGTCACCGCTCCCGCGCTCCTGCGTACAGAGTCCCGTCTCCCGTCGCCGCCCGCCACACTCTACCCTATCATAGCCTACTCCGAGACCAGCACTACCTACATTACTCAGTCATATTTCTCAGTCAATTTCTTATGAAATTACACCTCAACATTCCTATAAGTACAAAACCCTAGTTCCCGCTCGTGTCGCACTGGACGAGGCACGTGACGTGGCGCGCGTGTCGCTTCGTCTGGCTCCAATTAGACGGAGCCTCATTTTTCAAGTCGATCGCCGGATCAGCTCCGAGCCGAGTGAAAATTACGAGTATTTACCATTTGCGGTGACGATATATGCGTTTCGTCGTTTAACGGCCCCCGCCGCCGGCCGCCGGCCGCGTCGCGTCCATTAACGCAGCGCTTTGAGTTAATTATGTGAAATTTAAAGGTCGGCTAGGAAGTGAATCGCGTTACAAACAAACATACAGCGCGCGGTTCCCAAATAGCCGCGGCGAGCGTCCTCCTCACTATGCGACCAGCTTCGCGAGCGCCCGCAGCGAGCAGCGCGTCTACTGCGAGAAGACAGTCCTATGGGTCAGTTTCAATGATCACTAAGACAATTGGAATCTTGCCGATAAACCTACGTTTTAAAGCGAACTAGGAATACAAATTGAGATAGATAATTTCAGCTTTGGTAGAATAATATCGTTCGTTATGGTCGCGGGTCGCGAGCTCGCGGCGGGGGCGGAGGGCTAGTGCGCGAGCGCGGCGGCGGCCAGCGCGAGCAGGCTCAGGCGCGCGCGTCCCGCGTCCCCCGCGTATCCTGCGTCCTCCGCGCCTCTTGTGGCTCCTGGGCCTCCAGCACGCTCGCCGACCGAAAAAACTCTGCATCGGTGGTGGACATAGTAGACATGGTGGACTCGTCCCAGCTCACCTCGGTGGTGGAGGTGGTGCCAGCGTCGTGGTCGTGTTTTCTCCTCGCCTTGGGATGCCGCTTCCTCTTGGCGTCGGTGAGCTTCTTGTGTTTGCGTTTGCGCAAGTTCTGCTTCTGCACGCGTCGCTGGCAGTTGCGGTGGAAGGGCGGCGGGCGCTTGAGCTTCCCGCGGTGCCTGCGCGGCGCGCACTGCGCCAGGCGCGGCCCGTCCCAGCGCCGCGTGAGCGCCAGCGCGTACCCGGACAGGTTGCCGAGCGGCCGGCTCACCGGGATCTGCGTGCGCCGCGAGCGCCCGCGGTTGTCCAGCGCCAGGAACGTCTTCTTGCCGGCTCGTATCCGGGAGTACGTGTTGTAGTTGTTCTCCTCTATGTGCTCCTCGAACACGCAGTCGTCCGAGAGATCCTTCTGAAACAAACCAATTCAGGATTAAGTTAGGCGAGTGCACATCACTGACTAGTGTTATTTATATGTCTAACATCTGTGTCTAAGTATTCTCGAATTTAATGCGAGGTCAAAACCGTGAGTTCAGTGCGGTTGGAAATTTATTGAAGTGACTAACATTTAGCGAGACGTGGGTATAACGAGATGAGAAAGCGTGCCGGGGAACTATTAGTACCGATTCGAGAGCCTATTATAGGTTTCCAAGTGGAACTGTCCGTCGATAAAACTGTCAAGCGGGCGACGCGGCGGCTTGCGCGACGGCCGGCGCGGGGGCCGGTCTCGGGCACACATCATCCTGTACAAGGCGTGTCTGACAATTCGAGGTAAATTGGTGTCACCCTTATAGGAGCCGCGTTTACTCCATTACGTATTACCGGGATTCAACAAATTGGCTATTTTATTCATAAATATGTATAAGTGAATAGCCGCTTACGCCGCGAGGCATAATGCCTTCTAAATCGTCCCGCGACTGAGGCGCGTTAGCTTTCGCATATTGTTACTAGCGTTATTTAGACGTGCTTTCTAGGGTTGTACTTCACTACATGTATTAAGATATTTTCTGTCCGGGCTTAGTGAATATTATTTATTAACAAAAATAGTATATAAACGTTTCGTTCCACGACTTTAAACTTAATGATTATGGAGCAAATTCACTTTATATTAAAATATATTTTTCTCTCCTCTATTTTGGTATTTTGAGTGACATCTCTAAACTTTTTTACATAAAAACAAAGAAAATATACTATTTTGAAAAAATACTAGTTTAAATAATAGCACAAGACGCAGTGGATAACAAACTTTAACATCAGTTAGTGATCGTAGCACAGTTTTACTAGAACGCAATTTGCTGCCTCGGAAGTATCAACTGTCGTGAAATATAGGTTAAGGGTATGCGTTGACATTCAGCTGTGTATTAAGAAATTATAAATTACTAGCTGTTACCCACGGCTTCACTCGTGTCGATGACAGTCCATACTACATACTATAATGTATAGTTTTTTTTTTTTTTTTTTTTT
>JAKGSA010001048.1:0-64412 GCA_033558755.1 Philaethria dido | reverse complement strand
TGCGATATTTGGCGGTTCGTCTTTGACATGATAGTGGTCGCGAGCCAGACGGAGGACGAACCTCCTACCACCATCCTACCAACATCCAAATGTATAGTGCGATACTATATTAAATAGCTAGATTTTCAAATTTTTTAACAGCGTATAATGTCTGCCTAATATTTGTTTTAATAAAAAGTACCTTATTTCTTTTTTAATACCTCTAAGAATGTGTGTACAAAGTTTCATGATAACAGGTTGAGTAGTTTTGGCGTGAAAGCGTAACAAACAAACTTACATTCACATTTATTCTGTCTGTAGACTGTATTTCAATGGATATTACGAGTATAGTTATAGTAAGTTGTAAAACGAGTTGAAATATTAAAATAATCGATTGTATATTCGGAACGGTCAGTTCTATTCGATTCTAAAATTATTATTAGCATAATTCAATAGAGCTGTTTGAATCATATAACTTAGGAAAGTAAGAAATATATAGTAAAGTCACTGTTGTAGCGCAGTTTGTATTTAATTAACGTCAAATGTGATGCCAGTTCATATCCGAATACATTAATATTTACAAAATAAAAAATTAAAAAAAAAACACTAAATGTTCTATCATTTTTTGCGGAATACAAAAAGAATAGAAAAAAAGAAAATGTTACAATACTTCAAAAATATTTGAATGCTACATTTTTTTTAATTTCATGCTGTAACCCGCATATAGCAGGGTAGACAGAGGAAACCTTGTGTTAAGATACTCCGTTCCCCAAAACGCCGCCGAATTAAGGCATTGAGTGCTGAGTGGCGGAACTCAACGCCGCGCTTTGCCTTGTTACCAAACCCAGGAAATGAAAATTCTAAACTTTTTACATTTTCTGGGAATCGAACCCACAACTTGTTGCGTTTACAATCGCACGCTTATGCCTCTACGCCACGACAGGCGCTATGTTGTATTTAGTTTTTAAAGTAAATGTAAGCAACGAACTCCGATACATCGTGGATTATCAACTATTTAACAACTGAACCACGATGCGCAATTCATTTCTATATAGCAATTAAAATTAAATATATTTATATTATTCGAACACACGTTTTGCTAATAAAATGCAATGCTTAAACACCATAGAACAGCCTTTATTGTTATAGTTTATATAAATACACATACATATTTATATAATTAATGAGCGTGTATGTTTGTTAGTCCTTCTTTTACGTCGTAACTCGTAACCAAGCGATATTACCTATATTATAATTTTTTCAGTGAAAATAGTTAGGAGGTACGAGACGGAAATAACCTACTTTTTACCATACCGTTTGACTTTCATGAGAAGAAAAGGGATCATACATCATGTGCCATGTATAAGAAAACACCTTTACACTTTTTCCATAGCAGAAGAGTGGCGAGGTTATAATTTTAGTTAAGCAAGCCGGTAAATTAAGGGAAGCCGATGTATATTTAGGGAAGCCGGTGATTTTTAGGGACGCCGATATATTTAGCGAAACCGGTATAGGATGTCAAGGTATTTCGTAATTTCACTATAGAATTTTGGCAATGATTTTTTTTTTAGGTCTATAAGATGTCAGAGCTTGTTTTTTTTACAATTTTATGCCCAATATTTTCCTGGTGGCCTTTTTTTAGCTCTCACACCTTCTTTGACTTTGTTTTTTCGAGCTCAACATTTTACACACACAAAGTAGTTAGGGAAAACTTAATGTTCAAGACACTCCGTTCCCCGTTTCCTGCCCGCATTCGAGTCATTAAGAAGCGAAACTCAACGCCGCGTTTTATCTTATCTGAAAATAACTAAAATATAATAATTCCCCGAATAGAAATCGAATCCAGTCGGACACTCCCACTGTGCCACGATAGCCTACTGTGTCATGTATAATGGACTTATACTATAATTTCCATTCACTATGTGAGCAAAGCCGCGGGTAACAGCTAGTATATTACTAAATACACATATATTAACTAAATACATCGCAAATTTCCCAACTTCGACATAAATTTGTAAGATCACAATGAAATAACGTAGGAAGAATGGACTTAGCGCCGGGCGTCGTGCGGCGTGACGTCGCGGCGACCGCGGGGGTCTGCAGTTGAAAGCCTCGAGGCTCTATGAAATTAATTCTAGCTTTAAATCATGGAAACGTATGACCGCTAACAGAATAATATTTTTACTATATTGAGTTTAATGTTGATTTCTGTTTGTTTTTTTTAATAGATTTTATTTGATTTGTCGTGTTAATTGTTTGAGCCTGCCTCGATTCGACGGAAACCGATCATAAGTGAATGGAGTGTCTTTACACTAGGTTCTCAGGTTCATAAATACAGCCTCAAGCTAAAAAAAATAACACAAAATTCAGCTTGAAAAAATTGACTTGACTTCACAGTTACCGATTGAGATTCAAAAGTTCCGATATATCTTTAATTTTGATTATAATAATTTTTTTTTTATAATTACTAGTGTCTCCGTTTACGCGTTAACAATGATGTCTTTAGCAACGTATATGTCACTTTATATAAAAATGGATGTCTAACGCATGGTAGTGTGTGTATCATTTAAATATTTATTAATTTAACATTTTAAAAAATATTAGCATTCTGCATTCCTTCTCTATATAAACTATAAGTGTGCCAAGTTTCAAGCTCCTTCGTCCACGTAATTTTCGTAAAAAGGGGCTACAAAGTTTTTGCTTCACGTATTTATACATAGATTAATGTTGGCAATTTAAAATGGCCACCACAACAAAATGGCGGATTTTATTTTGGTATAACCCACCCAATATGGATTTCAAATGGAAGAACTGAAGGCTTAAAATACAATACACCATGAAACACCATAAAAAAAAACTTTTTATTGTAAATTAATTTTTATGTACAAATTTAATGGTTTTACAAAATGCTCAGTGTCTTAGACACTTACTATATCTAAGTTGTAAGTTTAAGTACCATTAAACGACTTGATTATGTTTCAAATATGTTTCTTCTCTAATTTCATTGGAGCAAGCTTTGTGGTTCACTTTAATTGCTCTATTTGAAAGATGTTACTATTAGACTATAATAATAAATTTATTGGATTCATCGTGATGTATTGTGACTGTAATAGTTGCGGGTTCGATCTCCACTCGTGGGATTTTTTTCATTTTCTTATTTTGGTATGACATAAATCGACATTTAGTTTCGCAACCTAAAATAACTATATTTTGATTTTTGGCGGAGAGTGAAAAACAGAATATCTTGACACCACTTTCTAATTATCCTGCAGAAAAAGAGTGAAATTGCAAAAAAAATCAAGGTACTTTAAAATAAAACTTTACGATCAGATTATAAGGGATAATTCTCAACAGTTGGTAGTATTTGCTATTTTTTAATATTTTTAAAGTTATTCATACACTTTTAATAAAGACAATATTTGAATAAGAAAACCTATAAATAATTAACACTTTTTATACAACGAAATATCATTTCCATCCACATCCTATTTGTATTTACAAATCGTCAGCGTCGTACAGTAGTTGTTAGCAAAATATAATCCCTACTAAATTCACGATTACCATCAAAAGGTGACCAAACGCGAAAACAATTTCACCTTTCATCTCTCTTAAATAAAGCTTAATATTCTTTGAAACTTAAAAACAATGTATATGGTAATTCTGTCATTTGTCAGTTGTTTTGTTGATCACGTTTATAGTACAAGCGAAAACTGTCATAGCTTTTTGCTTCACGTTATTTCATAAGCGTGTGACGGTAAGCGCGACAGGTTGTTGTCGGTTCGATTCCCATTCCAGGGTTGAAAATATTAAAAAAAGGTTTAGTATTTTCATTTCCACGCTTTGGTAACAAGGCAAAGCGCGGCGTTGAGATTCGCCACTCAGCATGTAATTCTTTATTTCGGCGGAAAGTGGGGAACGAAACGTTAAAAAAGAACGGAGTGTCTTAACACTAGGTTCTCAGATTCCCTCTGCCTACCCTGTTATGTGCGGGATGCAGTGTAAAGAAAAAAAGTAATTCCACTTTGCAGGGCAGGCGGGAAAATGTAGTGTCAATACACTACATTCCTTACCTTTTGAATTCGAGATATGGTGAGTTGAGTGGCGGAACTTAACACCGCGTTTTGTCTTACTAGAGCGGTGAAATCAAAATAATTTAAATACAATTATTTCTTTGAGTAGGAATCGAACCCATAACCAATTCAGTTTATATTAAAATGCCGTCCCACTGCGCCCCGTGGTCTTTAGTCTATGCATTTTAAGAGCAGTTTGTATGGAAATTCTGCAATTTGTCAGTCGTTTTGCTAATCACGTTTACAATAAGGTAGCTGCAGTTTATTAATCCAGCAGTTCTCAACCAGGGGGTCGTGATTTTTAACGGAGAGATGAGATGAGAATTGAGAGATGTCAGAAATGTAAAGTTTGGAATTTATAAATAAAAAAGATGTGTATAATTTAAAATTACATTCTTTTTGCTATACATTTTTCAAGTATTAATCTTTTATACTTATATAATTTTTTACTATAATATTTTGTTTGGTGGTAGGAGGTTCGTCCTCCGTCTGGCTCACTGACCACTATCATGTCAAAGACGAACCGCCAAAATATCTTATGATGTGTTCAGTTCCGATAGCATGTAAGCCAGGTTTTTCCCCTTTCCCACCATCCTTTCCGAAAATGTGATGGTTCCGATGTGTGGACTACTACGTTGTCCTCCCCTTCCATCTGTATTCTGTATAGTGGCAACGCATCTACAACATCTCTGGTTTTGTAGATGTTCATGGAGCGAAAGGTAACCCTTACCATCAGGTGGTCCTTCTGCTCGTTTTGCCATCCGTTACCCACATAAAAAAAAAAAAAAAAACACTTGAAGAGTATAATAAAAACGCTGTGCCAAGGGAAACGTATAAAAGCCATCAAAATTACTTCCTACTACGCCATACACGTTCATATCAGCTTATTTATGAAAGAACTCTTTGCACTCGATTTTTTTTCTTACTCTATAATTATTAATATGAATACTTCCATCAATTCGGCGGAAAGTAAGGAACAGATTGTTGAAAGAAAGGAATGGGAAGTGCATCTTAACACTAGCTTCTCTAGTTTTACTCTACCTACCCCGCTATGCGTGTTACAGCGTGAAGTTAAAAAAAAATAAATACTTCAACAAAATATATCTTAGTAGCTTTTGCTGTCACATCAGAAATAATTATTTTAATTTATTTGCCTTGTCATCGCTCCGGAGGCCTCGAGTGTTAACCGGGGACCTCAATTGGTCAAGAAAGATTGGGAAACCCTGCATTAAACGGTTTTAAAGTAGCCACTCGGGGGTATTTATGAAGGCATATCTCAGACAACAATGCTAGTATGAGGTACACGCGCGATGTCACGTCCCCGACCGCGCGCGACGTACGGCGTATGGCGTATGGCGACGGGAAATTGTGAACACTGGACACTGAACAGCCTCTCTAGGAAGCTGCATTGAAAGGATCTCTGATAGATTTATTGAAGCTTTATCTATTTTTAGTCTACTAATGTTATAAATGCAAAAGTTTTTGAGGATGTTTGTTTGTCTTTCACGCATAAACTACTGAAGGGAACTAGATGGAATTTCACAGTAATATAGTGTCGTAGTTTATCATATTCATTAAAATAGCAGAGTTGACAATTTATTAAGATTCGATATTACAAAAATACATCTGAGGGCTATGTCTATGTAACCGTTGGATTTACATGAAAATACCTAATAAATAATGGACCCTGTCATTTTGACGCACATTTTTACTTTTTATACTTTATAATGAAGAAGAAGAAAAGGCCACCGTGGCATAGTGGGTTAGCGTCTGACTTTTAATGCGATTGGTTATGGGTTCGATTCCCATTCGATAGAATGATTATATTAAAAAGATTTTAATTTCTCCACTCTGGTAAAACGATGTGCAGCATCGAGTTCCGCCATTCAACACCTATATATCGTTTTCGGGCGGAAAGTGGATAACGAAGTGTCATAACACTAGGCTCTCTGACTACCCTACTACAAGGGATAAAAAGAGTTAAGCTAAAAAAAGGAGTGTCCATACTAAACCAAAATTGATGATGTTTTTAAATCAACACACAACAATTTGAATGGCGACGCCAACAAAAACTTTTAATAGCTCAATACGTCTGCGTAAGCACTTAATCAAGATCCCGCTGCTCCAAATATTGTTAGAACTGTTATCTTATCAGAGCCCATTCCAAATAATAGTCGAGACACTGTGCCGGAAAATTAGATCATAAAGCGTACCATGTGAATGAACAATAGGGACTTATATGCATAACTATCGACTATCGATACAATATTTATGTTTTTGTTCCTTTTTTCAGTTTCACGCTATATCCTGCAAGGCAGAGAGAACTTGAGAACGGAGTGTTTTAACACTACATTCCCCTCTCTCCAACTAATTCAGGCGTTGTGTGCTGAGTGCCGGAAGAGTTACCAGAGCGAGGACATGAAAACATTAATATTATTATAAATATTTAATATTTTTAAAGGCAGAGTGGGAATCGAACCCACAACATATCGCGTGTACAATTTTACACTTGTGTCTCTGCGCCATCACTGGCCTCAAATAGTTTTTTCTGATACGTTAAGCAAAATCTTTCAACACCTTTTTATTGAATTAAATTTGGTATACATAAAGTTTATATGGAGATGAAGTGCAAAAAGCCCATATTTATCATAATAACGCACTAGAAATACATAAAATTCATTAAAATAAATTAAATATATGCATACTACCATGCGTTTGACATATACTATTGTATAAACGTAGCTAAGATAAGGCATTTTTTTTTTTTTTTTATGGATACCGGATGGCAAACGAGCAGAAAGACCGCCTGATGGTAAGTGGTTACCTTCGCCCGTGGACATCTACAACACAAGAGATGTACTAGATGCGTTGCCAACCTAGAGGATACAGATGGAAAGGGAGGATAATGTAGTAGTCCGCTATCGGAACCACCACATTTTGGGGAAAGGATGGGTGGGAAAGGGGAAAACCTGGCTTACATGCCATCGAACCGGAACACATCATAAGATATTTGGCGGTTCGTCTTTGACATGATAGTGGTCGCGAGCCAGACGGAGGACGAACCTCCTACCACCAAAAGAAAAAAAAGGCATTGCTGACGTATTAACGGGACTTATAGATTTTTAGCTTTTTTTCAAAAAAAAATTCAATGGTTATATTTTATTAGTGAGCTTTTGTCGGTAAAATTATTTAAAGCGGTAATTATGAAGGTTTTATGGCGACCATAAATTATGTGAGAGTCTTGAAAATTCCTTAATTACCGCGTAATCGTGCGTTATAAACGTTTCTTGTGTTGTTTTTATAATTGGTAAGTTGTAATTGTTTGTTATAATTACTTAGTTTTGGTTAAATTATATTTATGGCCAGTCTTCAGTTAGTTTGTTAGGTGGTAGGAGGTTCGTCCTCCGTCTGGCTCGCGACCACTATCATGTCAAAGACGAACCGCCAAATATCTAATGATGTGTTCCGGTTCGATGGCATGTAAGCCAGATTTTCCCCTTTCCCACCCATCCTTTCCCCAAAATGTGGTGGTTCTGATAGTGGACTACTACATTGTCCTCCCCTTCCATCTGTATTCTGTAGATTGGCAACGCATCTACAACATCTCTGGTTTGTAGATGTTCATGAGCGAAAGGTAACCACTTGCATCAGGTGGTCCTTCTGCTCGTTTGCCATCCGTTATCCATAAAAAAAAAAGTCTTCAGTTAGTTAACATTACTCTTCACAATAATACACAAAAATAGTTCTTTTTATACATTTTTTGCAGTTTCAAAGTGCAGCTTACATAGCAAGATGATCAAAGAGAATCTAGAGAAAAGACTCTCGGTTTCTCAGTTTTTCGTCGCAGATAATTAACACTGCGTTTAGTCATACTTAAGAGGAGAAGTGAAATTAATTTAAATACAACCATTTTTCCGAGTGGGAATCATTGGAAAGTGAGGAACGGAGTGTCTTAACACTAGGTTTTCGGGTTCCCTCTACCTACCCTGCTATATGCGGGATACAGCGTGAAGAAAAGAAAAGTGGGAATCAAACCCCCTATCAAAAGAATTTACAATTAGACTACGCCTCGATGGCCTCGAATTTAATAATTCATATACTAATAGCTCAACTGTGAAGATACAGAAATTAATGTGAGCGTTTAGTTTAAATATATTTATCGCAAAATTATACTTAATAGAGACTCTACATTAAGGATTAATCTTAATACCATGTGATAGGACGCGATTGCGAACACCTTATAAATATGTTGATTTTAGCATCTAAGAAAGCATGCGATAAATGTCAGCATATGAAATGTAAATCGCGACTGGTCACAAGAACGTGTATTTTCTAACGAGAATATTCTAATTCCTGCACTCTAATGCGGCGATGGCTATAATGTTAACATATATTCTCGTAACGATAAATCGACAACCTCTCGGGTCAAGTCTATTATCGATGTAGATGGATTGTCGATAGCGGACGCGGGGCAGCACTAGTGCAAGGGTTATCGTTGCCGATCTTTATGTTAGGAACAATCGGGCAGCTCCGACGGTGAGTCCTTGTAAAGGACTACGTACAAATTAAATCCCTGACTCCGTCCCGACATCACCCGCTTGTCATGTGTCAATAAACGATCGTAAAATAAATTTATTCATCGAGAAACACTTCAAGTTTTTATCCTCGCGATCTGTGTCCTGCTCTCCTTATTATCCGTTCACATTATCCAACAATCGTTTCACTTAAGTCAATAATTTCAATACAAGGCATGTTTTTAATGTTTTCGTCGACACTCAGCTCGTAAAAAGCAACAAGTGTCGGCGGACAGAATACACATTAAGGAATGTAAGTCGTGTAATCCCCGCGGGAAATCTATAAATTTCGATAAAGTGACCGCTGAAATTGTTTCCAGATAAAAAATGAGATTCCGCCACGTTGAGTTCAGACATCTATCATCAAGGTCCGAATAAATTAACACTAGATTCGCAGACGACAGGTCCCCGCCGCTCCCCGGCGCTCCCCGTCGCTCCCCGCCCGCGGGTATTTGCTCAATAAACTAAAAAGCTTCAAAATTTATCAAAATACTTGGAAACGGTGCAACCCATCGATGTTTGAGCCGCCGCTTCTCGGAATCGCCGCACCCCGCGAGGTCCCGGCCTCGTTAAGGTGCTCTGATTCCGGCGCCGCTCTCCGCTGAATTATTCCGTGTTACATGTTTTCGTTTATGGGGTTTTTGTATCCTGTCCTCTTTTGTTCCGACAAAAAACGGGTGAAGTCGGAGCCATTCATTTCAAAACTTTCATTCTGTTATTACGAAGTGCTCTTATTCAGAGCAGATCTGAGTCGACCGCTAATTTTTTGACTTTTTATAGTAAACCAAGCGTAGTGATGTGGATATTTATAGTATTGTTAATATGCTATTTGGTTCATTAAAAAACCTGCAATTTTTGGCAGATTTCCTCAAATACATTTAGCGTACTCTACATCACTAAATATTGAATAAATTATCATATTGCTTAATATGAAATAACAATGATCTCATGTTTCGATAAACAATAATAGCAAGAGCCGTTGTATTAAATGTAACTTTACTAATAGCAAAATAATACTATCAAATAAATGATTTTATTACATACATACACAACCGAAACATAAATAAACAATAAAAAATTCGTTCACCAGTCGGTAATATCAAAAAGAGCAAAACGTCACTTTGACAAACAATAAAAAGGAATAAACGTCAATTATGTCAGCTTGACATTGACAAGCTGGGACACGAGTTAGATGTAGAGAATACAATATATTTATACAGATTATAAAGAAAAATGTCGTTTAGTTGTATGTATGTATGTATGTTTGTACAATATAACTGTAAATCAGTGGCTATTAGAAGGCGGGTAGCGTAATTGACTTGTTTATTACAGTATAAATAACTCGTGAAGCGCGTAAATTAGATGTTCTTTAATTTAACTGCGTTCTTGCTCTACTAATTTTGGTGAGATTGTAAATTAATATAGCGGTGTGTCTGTGTTTGTTAACTTCTAAAGAGCTGTCGCTTGTCTGAGTTATGTTACGATATATGTAAGGGGATTATTTAAATTGTGTACTTTTGTAATTATTGTATTCTATGCTGAGTAGAAGATAACTAAGACTGGATGGTTCGGGGTTCTTCACGATGGAATGTTTATCTTCGAGATATATTTATTTTTGTGAAAAAAATTGGCGAGATCATCGTGGTGCAGGAGCTTGACTAAACGCCATTGGTTGTGGGTGGCTGGAAAATGATAATATTTAAAATATTTTTATATTTCTATCTAGTAAAACAAAGTTTCGACTTCGGGCGAAAGTGGAAAACGAAATATTTTGACATTAAATTCTCTCTGCCTACCCTGCGACATGTAATAAAGAGTGAAATAGAAAAATGATAAGCATATAGACTATACAATATTTAAATTGATCTAAATATATGGGGCTTAAATAAATTTATTTGAACAATATATGCATGAAATTAAATCTATTTCTAATACAAATCAATAAACATAAGCTTTCTATTGTAAATAACTAGATTGTGCTCACAACTTCGTCTACGCACTACGAGCACAACTACAGTTGACATTAGGCCAGCAATTAATGGTAGTCGTTAAGTCATGTCATTTGACAGTATGATAGATATATTATGTCACAGATAACTTATAAACTATGATAGATATAAACTATCTACTATTTTACGCTATGGTTAGACAAAGCGTGGCGTTGAAGCGTTGTAGCGTCCCGTAAGAGGCGGGTATCGCAGTAGTTTGGTGGTAGAAAGTTCGTCCTCCGACTGGCTCGCGACGACTATCATGTCAAAGATGAACCGCCAAATATCTAATGATGTGTTCCCGGTTCGATGGCATGTAAGCCAGGTTTTCCACTTTCCCACCCATCCTTTCCCCCGAATGTCGTGATTCCGATAGTGGACTACTACATTATCACCCCCCTTCCATCTGTATTCTCTAGGTTGGCAACGCATCTACAACATCTCTGGTGTTGTAGATGTCTATGGGCGAAGGTAACCACTTACCATCAGGTGGTCCTTATGCTCGTTTGCCATCCGTTATGCATAAAAAAATCTTGCACTAGGTGTTATTACTACCCTGCTATGAAGGATAAAGCATGATGCTTTTTTATCATTTATTAAGTCTGTATCTGTAAACGATAGTTATGGATTCGATTCCCACTTAGGGAAATTTTATATTTAATTTATTTTCATTTTCCCGCATTTTCTCTGCTGTTTTTTAAACCAACACGGTGTTGAGTTCCGCTTATTAACATGAATTATACCGAATCCAAGGAGATAGTAGCGAAATAAATATCTTGATTTCCTTTATCTTGTCCTGCGAGATAAAGCGTGAAGCTATTTTTAATATTAAAAGAATAATGCCTCAATTCGGCGGAAAGTGGGGAACGGAGTGTCTTAACACTAGGTTCCCTCTACCTCCCCTGTTATATGTGGGATACAACGTGAAGCTATGTATGTAGAATAATCTACAAGGAGTAAGTATACATTTATTCAGCTAAAAACCTAATATTAATTAAGTTATCATAAAACAGTAACTATATTTAAAATGGCTAATTTAATATTACGATAAACATATTATTGTAACAGATAATAACAAGATGGGAGCGTGAAACACATTTATATCCATCAACTATATATTGATTATAATAATATTAATAGCACTTGTATACAGGGCGACAAAGATATGGTATCTACTTCACATACATACATAGCTTCAATGCTGTAACCCGCATATAGCAGAGTAGGCAGAGGGAACCTAGTGTTAAGACACTACGTTCCCCACTTTCCGCCGAATTGAGGTAATGCGTGCTAAGTTGCGGAGAGAGAACCTAGTGTTAAGACACTCCGTTCTTTACTTTCTACTTAAACTCGGAACATTGTGTGATAAATGGCGGAATTCAACGTCATGATTTGTCTTATCAGAGTAGATATCGAACCCGTAACCAGTCGCGTTTACAGTCAATCGTTGTACCACTGCGCCACGACGGTTTTAATAACGTTTTGTCTTATTAGAGAGAAGAAAAGAAAAAATGTAAATATCATAATTTCTATGAGTGGGAATCGAACTGACAACCAATCATGTTTACAGTCACACATCATCCCACGGTGCCACGACGGCCTTAATAACTTTTTCATTTACCAGAAGGTCGAAGTAGCAATCATTTTTATTTTATTTAGATATTTATTAATAAATTATTTTATATGTTACTCCTTTAAATGAGAATCGAACCCACAACCAATCTCATTAAGACTACTGCACCTCGATAGCGTTATAGCATTTAAAAGCTAACTAATAGAGTACTGTGGTGCCCCCCGTACATAATTGTAGGCTACAGACCAGGGTCTAGGCATTCAGCGTTTCCTGATCGTAAACAAGCTAATAGCAATAATTTACTAAACCAATAATAACAAGGCTCGCTTTAACGATAGCTGTAGTTTTTGCGCGTCTCATCTCTTGCATAATTCATATGAGTGAGGCCCGAATTGTTTATTTAAGTTTAGAGTTCCCTCTAATGAAGTAAAAACAGTTTATTGAATTTCAAATTGTGTGTATGAATTTTAAAGTTTATAGGCTTTTTGGAATTTAACGATATATAAACCTCCCTATGTTTGTCGTGGCGCAGAGGCACAAGCGTGCGGCTGTAAACATGACAGGTTGTCGGTTCGATCCTAAATTAAATTTTAATATTTTCATTTCCTAGGTTTGGTAACAAAGCAAAGCGCGGCGTTGAGTTCCGCTACTCAGCACGTAATGCCTCGATTCGGTGGAAAGTGGGGAACAGCGTGTCTTAACACTAGGTTCTCTTTTCCTACCCTGCTATATGCGAGATACAGCGTAAAGATAAAAATAAATAAATAGCGAAATATATGAAATGTATTATTGAAACCATTGTGACATAGTGATTGTTAATGCTCTTGGTTGTGGATTCGATTTAATTATTTTTGTTTCTCTATTCGGGCAGGCAACATGGAAAGTCTCTATTTCAGCGGAAAGTAAAGTACGGAGTGTTTTAACACTACGTTCTCTCTATTACCCTGTTTAAGGGATAAAGCGTGAAAAATGAAATATAATTTTGTATTATTTTTAGAATTGCTTGCGAACACCTCAGGTTAATAAGTGTCGATTTTTTTTTAATATATCTATATATTAATACTTCAAGCAAAAACTTTGGTCCCCTTTTTATGAAAATTACGCGAACGGAGGAGCATGAAACTTGGCACACTTATAGTTGATATAGCGAAGAAGTGCAGAATGATGATATCTTTTTAAAATAATACATAATAAATATATAAAATTAATAAAATAAATGTTACATACACTTCCATGGTTTGACATCCATGTTTATATAAAGTGACATATACGTTGCTAGGCATCGCGCTATTAGCGCGTCAACAGGGACACTAGTACATTTAATTTCACTCATTAACTTTATTTATTCCGACATCTAAAAACACTAATATAATTATTTATTTATTCTATTTATAACAAAAAATCCGTTGTCAGTCAAATAGACCACACAAATGTAACATAAACCGACAGCCGGTAAAAAACACACTGATATATGCACCTAATATTTTGCCTGTCGTTTTTTACTAAATCCTAATTTAGATCTAGACCTATCTTAATATTAGATAAGACAGGTTCACGCCCTACTTTGTCGACTTAATTATACCGAAATATCAAGTTATTACCGCTTTGATCTTTAAACTCAGGTAATTTCGTATTTAAAGGCGGCTGTGAATTTTAGCACCTTTATATCTGCCACATATGATTATAATATTTAAAAACGTGACCTTTTCAAAATATTAATATAGATAATAACTTATTTTACAACGCCAGTACTTATTAATATATTTTTTCCGCCATTTTTTGTATTTGGCAAAGGCTTAACGCTATTCCGCCTAATAATTTAGTTTAAACAGTTTGTTTTTTTAATCTTTATTTAAATATATGTTTAATTTTTTTTTATTAACAAAGAACGTTATAAGCACTTAATTTTTTGTTCCTAACACCTCAGTGTTATGTTATAAAGGATCGGAAGAGTTTTTATATGTTAACTTGTTAGAACAAAAGTGTAAAATGAGGAAAAAAAATGTGAATGAAGTGATAAAATTTTACGATCTGATATGGTGTTATTGTCACTGTTGGATGGGAATTTAAGCCATGGGGATTATTTTTTTTAACTTCACGCTGTATCCCGCATATAGCAGGGTAGGCAGAGGGAACCTGAGAAGATACTATATTCCCCACTTTCCACCGAATTGAGGCATTGCGTTCTGAGTGGCGGAACTCAACGCCGCGCTTTGCATTGTTACCAAACCCAGGAAATGAAAAATTTCGATTGACAATCGAACCCACAATCTATCGCGTTTACAGTCGCACGCCTGTGCCTCTGCGCCACAGCAGACGTCACCATGGGGATTATGGAGACTAATAAACGTGGACTGCCCGAGCTGTTTTTACTATTGTTTTATGTTATATTTGACTTTCGGCGGAAAGTGGGTAACGGAAATGTTAAAAGAGAACGGAGTGTCTTAACACTAGGTTCTGTTTCCCTCTGCCTACAATGCTATGTGCGGGATACAGCGTGAAACCAAAAAGAAAAAACAGCGTGAAGCTAGTGCTTTTGATGTGGTCCCAAAATTTAAGTTAAGATCTAACGAGTAGTTTTTGAGTTATTCGTAATAAAATTATTTTTAGTGCTTTTTGTTTGAAATTGCTTTCTTGTTTTTTAAATCTCAATTATATTCAAAATCGTCATTAATGTTTGCTGCGTATATCTTAACGGGCAGTTACAGGGCACTTGAAGCCATTCATCGAAGTATAATAACAGTAAAGATTTCAATTTAAATACTACTCGCGCGTGAGATTGTTACATACTAGCTGATTTAGACTGTGGCTTGTTTTGTTTAATATGTATGTATGTTCCTTCATCTTCTAGCTTTGCGCTTTTTCAAGTGGACCCTTTGACGCGTTAACAACGCGTTACAGTAACAACAATACCTTATATGTCACTTTATATAAACGTGAATGTCAAACTATGGTAGTATGTGTAACTTTTAGTATATTTTTTAATATTTTTTAATGTATTATTTCAAAAGATACTATCATTGTGCGCTCCTTCGCTATAGAAGTGTGCCAAGTTTCATGCTCCTCCGTCGCGTAATTTCGTAAAGGGGTCCAAAGTTGCTGTACGTACGTACGTATATACACTTTGGTTGAGGAAATTAGTGTTAAGACGTGTTGGCGGAACTCCAACGCCGTGATTTCTTTGAAAACGAAAAGAAATGAAAATTGTCAAATATAATTATTCCCCCAGTGAGAATTTGAAAATATAACTATCGTGCTTACAGTCATATGCTGTTCTGCGCCACGATGACAATTTAAGGATATTTTGTAATTTGTTATCTAATGCCTACTTACTGTTATAATACCCTTACTATACATGTTTACATTATTTTTGTATATTTCTAAATTTATTTTTAATACATTGATTGATTCTTTGTTTTTTTTTTTTTTTTTTTTTTTTTCTTTTTTTATGGATACCCGGATGGCAAACGAGCAGAAGGACCGCCTGATGGTAAGTGGTGCAACTAGCCCATGAACATCTACAACACAAGAGATGTGCACTAGATGCGTTGCCAACCTATAGAGGATACAGATGGAAGGGAGGATAATGTAGTAGTCCGCTATCGGAACCACCATTTTTGGGGAAAGGATGGGTGGAAAGGAAAACCTGGCTTACATGCCATCCGAACCGGAACACATCATATGAATATTTGGCGGTTCGTCTTTTTGACATGATAGTGAAGTGCTTGAGCCAGACGGAGGACAGACATCTACCGCAAACCTGATTCTATATGTAACTAAAGCATTCGGTACATTTCTCTGTTTTGTAAAATAAAAATTTCTTGATAAAACTACCTCTATTTTCTGCATTTTTATAAACGTATAATAATAATAATAATAATTTAAATTAATTTTGCATCAAAGAATTCGAACCCAAAACCATGAAGATATTCTACACACACATTACCACCACTTACTATATTTTAGTTCCTAACCTTACTTGAAACCCACATAAAGGGTGTCCCAAAAATTAACATAAGATTTGACTTTGCCGCCATTTGCTATTATATTCATTATTCATTCGCTATTAAAAGACTAAATGGCATTTTCTATTTAATTCAAATCTTGCGTTATTTTGGGACACCTCTCCTTTCACAACAAAACGAACGGAACATCAATGCAAATAAACATCTTAAGCTAAAGAAATAGAAAATGTCCGTGAATATGTTAATAAGTCAATTCCCCAACAGATCCCGCATTTATCATAATAAACGTCGGTTCAAACGATAAATCATTATCGCGACGACACTGTGCAGTTTGTATGCGCGCGCGCAAAGGTGATGGAGTGGGAGCTGGTGCTATGCGGACGGCGAGAGCAGTTTCTAACTTTTTAATTGATATCTGTGGGTGTTTCTATGTTTATTTTATTGTATAGTATATTAGATATATTTATAAACGCCTGTCGTGGCGCAGAGGCACAAGCGTGCGACTGTAAGCGCGACAGGTTGTGATTCGATACTCAGAGGCCCACCCCAGAAATGGAATTTTTAATTTCTGAGTTTGGTAACAAAGGCAAAGCACGACGTTGAGTTCCACGCCACTCAGCACGCAATGCCTCAATTCGGCTGAAAAGTAGGGAACATACATCTTAACATAGGTTCCCTCTGCCTGCCTACTATATGCGGGGATACAGCGTGAAGCTATGTATGTGTGTATGTCAGTGTTAAGATATTCCGCTCTCCGCCTGAAATCGAAACATTGGGCGTTAAGTGGCGGAACTTAACGCCACTCTCGATTATACTAAAACTGGGAAATGAGAATCGGGAAAATGTAAAATATAGTAAGTCTTCAGGAAGTGACGGTCCATCACAACATTCACCAGCATTATCTATTACACGCAAAACGGGTCAGAGCCATTATTAAGTAAACCAAATGAAAATGCAATTTTTGTCTTTCAAGATGTCTTTTTACGTTTTTCTACATAAAATTCTTAGTAACATTCCCACAAACAAACTTCTGACCACCGTATTAAACATAGATGACAGCTTTATTAACGCATTCCATACAAATGATAACATAGACGTATAATGTACCTATAGGCGTATTCACAGACACTTAGCTCCCAGATCGTATCTCTGGTCACAAATTCGATATTATTATGAATCATTAATAAATGTATACGAGTACAGTATTACAATCTGTAATCTCGTTTCGTCCTGACGGAATTCTTTCAACAATCGTAAAAAAACTATAAACTATGACATCGATAATACAAAAAGTTAACTTATAAAGACACTGAGGCTGCATTTATTATGTAAAATGATATTTTCGGTGGACTTTACGATGGTAAAGGTAAACTATTAGTAGAGAATGGGACCCGCTTGAGAATTACACTCTTTTTAAATTGACTTTGTTTTTTTTAATCTCTTTCCTTGTTAAAGGCGTTAAAGTGTGATCCTAGAGGTTTTATTCACTTTTTAATAGTCTGTGCATGTTGTTTGTTATTATTTAAACACAGATAATATACGCGACAGGTTGTGGGTTCGATTCCCACTCCAGGAAATTAAAGTTTAGTATTTTCATTTCCTGGGTTTTGTAACAAAGTAAAGCGCGACGTTGAGTGCCGCCACTTAGCACGCAATGCCTCAATTCAGCGGAAAGTGGGGAACGGAATTGTTGAAAGAGAATGGAGTGTCTTAACACGTTGATTCTCAGGTTCCCTCTGCCTACCCTGCTATATGCGAGATACAGCGTGAAAAAAAATCTATAAATCCTTGTAGATATACGATCATAAAACCCTAAATCCGGTGCATTATCAAAATGTCGATTAAGAGTAATAAATTAGGTAACCCTATGGAAATATTCGGATTGGAACAAAAATGTGGCCATAAATATGTTGATATTAAAACATAAAATAGGTTAAACAATCGTAAATAAAATTTTACAAGAAAGTCGAAACACAATGAATTAGTTTATTTGTATATAGATTATGCGTATTTTGTGGTCCTTTACACTTTTTTGTTCAGTTTTTTGTAGCGGCGCCCGCGGTGAGTCCCAACGCGCACCCCGAACAAGCGGTTAGGGTATTTTTTTTCCTTTTTCCGTATACCAGGGTAGTAAAAGAGAACATAGTGTTAAGACACTCTGTTCTCAACTTTCTGCCTGATTTGAAGACATTGTTTGTTTAAACGCAACAGGTTGTGGATGTTGTTGTTGATTGTTCGATTCCCACTCCAGGAAATGAAATTTTTCATTTCCTGGGTTTGGTAACAAGGCAAAGCGCGGCGTTGAGTTTCGCTCAGCACGCAATGCCTCAATTCAACGGAAAGTGGAGAACGGAGTGTCTTAACACTAGATTGACTTAGCGTGAAGCTATATATATGTGTATGCTTGTTGAATAGTGGACTTTGGCTTTCTCTTGTTAGAGCTGGGAACTGGGATTTATTTAAATACAATTATGACTACGAGTAGGAATCGAACCCGCAACTAATCGGGTATACAGTCAGACGCTTACCCACTGCGTTATGATGGCCTCTTTGGTATTCAGTATTAATATAGGAATAGTAATGTCTTCTTCTATTGTTTACTAACTTCAAGAAAAGGAGGAGGTTTAGAATTCAACTGTATTTTTTTTATAGGTAACAACTTTTTACTGGATCAAAATTGGTCCACAATTTTGATGATTTCTTAAATATATGATAGCTAGTGCTTTTCATGTGGTCTCATTTAAATTTAGTTAATATCTGACAAGTAGTTTTTAAGTTATTCGTAATAATGTTACTTTTTAATGCATTTCATTTAAATTTCATTTCAGTTGATTTTCTTATTAGTACAATTGTAATTATTACATAAAACAATTGACAAAGATACATGAATACAATCACGATTTAACATAATAATGCCAAGAAGTCTAAGAGTCGATGTAAAGTGAACTTTCAAAATGTCATATAGTAACTCATTGAGCAAATACATTTAGGTATAAAGGTTAATATAGTATTTTTTTAGATCTATCGTTACATTAGTTTACTTCTTAGAGGTTACATGTTCGATTTATATAAGAATTAGGACACTTAATAAAAAAAATAGTAAAAATAATAGCGCAGAGGCCTGCTCAAGCGTGCGACTTTAAACGCGACAGGTTGTGAGTTCGATTCCCACTCCAGGAAATGTAAAATTTAGTATTTTGATTTCTTGGGTTTGGTAACAAGGCAATGCGCGGCGTTGCTTCAATTCGGCGGAAAGTGGGGAACGGAATTGCTGTAAGAGAGCGGAGTGTCTTAACACTAGGTTCTCAAGTTCCCTCTGCCTACCCTGCTATATGCGGGATACAGCGTGAAGTTAAAAAATAAAAAAACTAATTTTAAGAGACATTCAATCAAATGTCTAGCTTTTTGTCTAAGCGCACCCTTCCTATAGTATCATCATTGGTAATTAATCCCGTTCTATGTGTTATCTATAACGCTTTATAACTGATAACAGTACTGCTCCAGTTAACTAAATAACTCTGAGGACACACTTTTTTAACGCCATACGCTTAAAAGCTTCATTATTCGTTCGTTTTTTATAATGAATGCTTAACTCGTTTTAAAGAAAATTGATCTTAAAAAAGACCATGGTGGCTCAGTGGAGCCTTTTACTAAAAGTGATCGATTGTAGGTTCGATTCAACTGGTGGGAATGATTATATAAATGTAACTCGGGGAAATTATTATAAAAATAACTAAATATAATAATTTGAAATTCACGTTTTGGTAAGATTGTTAAGTAATGTCTTGAATTCTGAACGCAGAGGAGGAATGCGGTTCAATTTCTCGTTCTCTTTTGAATATCCTGCTATGCAGGAAAAAGCGGAAAATGAAAAAAACTTATTAATAAGTATTACAAATGTGAAAACTTGTGATATTTTGTCATAAGCTTTGTTTGGTGGTAGGAGGTTCGTCCTCCGTCTGGCTCGCGACCACTATCATGTCAAAGACGAACCGCCAAATATCTTATGATGTGTTCCGGTTCGATGGCATGTAAGCCAGGTTTTCCCCTTTCCCACCCATTCTTTCCCAAAAATGTGGTGGTTCCGATAGCGGACTACTACATTATCCTCCCCTTCCGTCTCTATCCTCTAGGTTGGCAACGCATCTACAACATCTCTGGTGGTGTAGATGTTCATGGGCGAAGGTAATCACTTACCATCAGGTGGTCCTTCTGCTCGTTTGCCACCCGTTATCCATAAAAAAAAAAAAAAAGCTTCTGAACTATTTTTCTAAGTGAACACAAAACGCAGGAAATGCTTAAAAAAATGTTAGTATAGGAAGATTTTTTTTCTGGGAAAATATGAATTAGAAAACATGCGTATGAAAATTAATGTAGCTGGATAAAAACGTATAGCTTAATGTTAGAACTTGAATTGCTTCCAAAAGGTGCAAGTTCGAATCCCGATATGTTAAAATTTCCATACTTAGTAATATAAGAGAACACATTAAATTTAAATTATTAAATAATAAATGACATCCCATTATAAAAGGAAGTACTCAACAGTGTATTACACAGATAGCTTATGATCGATGGCGGTTGCGACACTCCACTTGACACTCGACACTGGCTACTGACACTCGACACTCCAATTTTTAGAAAGTGATGGTAATTAAAACTTACTTTAGCTTTAATTAATGCTGTAACTTCATTCGTTTTCTATTATATGTGTAGTGGTTAGGGTTAGGGTTGTAGGGTCGATTTATAATTCTTTTTTTAATTTCACGCTGTATCCCGCATATAGCAGGGTAGGCAAAGGGAACCTAAGAACCTAGTGTTAAGACACTCCGTTCCCCAATTTATAAGTGTATAGTTTATTTTTTTTATTTTTTTTAGCTTCACGCTGTATCCCGCACATAGCAGGGTAGGCAAAGGAAACCTCCTTTCGTTCCCTACTTACCGTCGAATTGAGGCATTGCGTGCTATATGCGGGATACAGCGTGAAGCTAAAAAAAACAATTAAGTCCCTACGTTTTTCTCCAGTAGTCGCAAGTTCATTAGATGTAATATTTTAACGTATTTGATGTTAAAAATAGCTTCAAGCAACAGCTAATAGCTCGCAGCTCGTCAATCGCTTAATACAAGCGTATATCTGACGGCTTATTATTTATAATGGCTACCGATTCCCGTATAAGGTGATCATACTTACTTCTTTTTAATTGACATGCTCTTTGATGTTATAAGGCTGTGGTACACTGGGTTTTGAGATTTTAATTTCATTTTGGTTATGTATTTGAGGAGGTTGGTTCTAGGTTCGGTTCTCACTCGGAGCGATGGTATTTAAATTACTTTTGTTTATTTGTTCTGCTAAGCGCGTTGAGTTTTGACTATAAATATGCAAAGTCGAAACTTTAGGTGGATAGTGGAGAACGGATTGTTTTTACATTAGTATGTCTGTCTACTTTGCTTTGCAAAAAAAAAGATGATGTTGATAAATAAAGAAAATGGCACGCTTACGCTTAGAAATATCTTTTTCGGATTTTTTTCACTGTTAGCTTGTTTTTACAGTTTCACGTTTCTTCCCATATCGCAGTGTACGCAGAACGAACCTAGTGTTAAGTCACTTCGTCATCCTCTTTTCGTCAGTATTCAAAACATTGCGTATTGAGTGGCGGAATTCAATATTGTATTTTATTTCACCAGAGCGGAGGATCGAAAAAACAAGTACCTAAGGCCTACTAACTACTGGATCTGCTAATCTACTAGCGTTTACAGTTGGGCGTTATCTCATTGCGCCACGATTACCTCTATTCGTTGTTTTAACTATTAAAATAAGATAAGTGTGTCTCGACCCTTCAATTAACCAAGAAAAATAATATATATATATAGATATTTTAGATATCAATGAATCTACTAATAGAGCATAGCCCGGTGTGTCACCAGCGCGGGGAATGTAAGGAACGCTAGTCGCTTGTCTTACTTAACGTCGTCTTGGGTAATATTTGATGATGAATTTTCTGATAAAATATACTCTTACATACACTCTTATATTACACTTAATACTTTATAATTAATTAAATTTGAAAAAACCCTTTTTAATGTTTCCCATATCATTTTATGATAATTTCAAAGTTTATAAAAAGGTCACCGTAAGGTTGTTAAGGAAAGTTTGTTGGTAGGAGGTTCGTTCTTTTCGATTGCTGAAAGATCTGCTTCGTCATAGTCAAAGACGAACCGCCAACATTCCATCGAGCTGTAAGCCTGGTTCGATGGCATGTAAGCCAGATTTTCCTTCTTTTTCACTCATTCTTTCCCAATGGTGAAACTGATAGTGGACTACTACATTGTATCCCTTCCACTCAGTATCCTCTAGGTTATACCCATCTACAACATCTCTGTGTTGTGATGTCTATGGGCGAAGGTAATCACTTTACCACTCAGGGTGGTCCTTCTGCCTGCTCTGCCGTCCGTTATCAATAAATAAAAAAAAAATAACTAGTTTTACCATACTTAGTCTAGCTAGTTCTGGCCAGTAGCTAACAATAACAAAAACCAAAAATTACGTAGGGATTGGTTGTCGGTTCAATTCCCACTATATGGATTGATTTTTTAATTAAAATCTAATACATTAATAATTTGTCTATTAATTCTACAATAAATAAAATGAAAAATTCTAAATATCTTTCTACTTAGAAATTATTTAGCTCATTTAATTATTTAGCTTACATATTATTATTATTAGCTGTTTTTGCTAATAATATTTTAAATACAAAATAAGAAATCTTTTATTTCTTAGCCTAACCTATGTACGATAGAAACGGACAAACATACACAGCTAGTAAAAAAATATTCTTATTGGATAAAAATATATCCCATCGGTCAGTCAGGACTCAAGCGTGGTCGCATCTAACGGGATACTATTGTTCTTTATGTCTACTTTTATTTTCTGTTACCGAGCGCCGAGTGCCGAGTGCCGAGTTCCAGTGTCGGGAGGCAGTAGAGTGGCGTGAGAAATTGATTACAATATAAATATTATTATCCTTTTGCTTTTTGGTTATTGTTTGAAGACAGCTCCGATGAATTGTTTAATCGTGGGATAATGATTAGAATTTTATATTCTTATAGCTTCTTTCTTCTATGTTATTTGTTTGTTTGTTTGTGCAATAAAGAATATTTGTTTGTTTGTTTGTTTGTTCACGCTGTATTCCGCACACAAGCAGGGTAGACAGAGGGAACCAGAAAACTTAGTTAGTACACTCCGTTCCCCACTTTCCGCCAAATCGAGGCATTGCGTGCTGAGTGGCGAAACTCAACGCCGCGCTTTGCCTTTATAATATTAAGAAATTGATAAAATATTTAAAGCTAATAACGTAAATTACGTTTTTTTTGCTCTCGTAGGAGAAAGCGCGGCGTTTAGTTCCGCCAATTAATCCATACATTCTACGTCGAAATACTTATACGTTACATGTGATTTTTAACCACATTTCAAGAAATTACTTCAAGAAAACAAAGAGGATTTCCCAAAGAGAAATCCTCTTCGGATTTCTCAATTCGACTGTATTTTTTTATGTCACCGCATAACGTACGTCGTTTTTTTTGTTAGAATTTTAATTATTGTCATCAGTGTGAGGTTCAAGCCCCGCTACGATCAAAAAAATGTTGTTATCCTACGTAACATTAAAAATATTAAAAAATATAAACCTCTTCTTCATATCAGGATAAACCGATAGATAATGCCTTAAAGGTCCTATTCTTGTTCCTATTCCTCCAGATCGCACTGTGAGAAAATATTCCACCCAAATATTTTATCCAGGCATCCAGGATACTGTAATGTACCGATAAGGTCATCTAAGGGACTTCACAGACAAAGGATGTGATTGTACTTATCCTGCTATGACAAATAGTCTCTCGTCGCTTCCTAATGAATCGAGTTCTGATTAATGACGGTGTGTTATCTCGGGTTGGTGCACCAAATGGGATTACCTCGATATGTGAATGTTAGGGTGTTTAGTAGTGGGAGCTAGGCGATGGCGATCGAAATATAGCTCAGCATATGTTTTTTGGGAGTAAACATAATGTATTTTTTTAACTTTACGCTGTAACCCACATATAGCAGGGTAGGCAGAGGGAACCAGAGAACTTAGTGTTAAGACACTCCATTCTCTTTCAACAATTCCGTTCCCCACTTTCCGCCGAATTGAGGCATTGCGTGTTGAGTGGTAGAACTCAACGCCGCGCTTTGCCTTGTTACCAAACCCAAGAAATGAAAACACTAAATTTTGCATTTCCTTGAGTGGGAATCGAAACCACAACCTGTCGCGTTTACAGTGGCACGCTTGTGCCTCTGCGCCACGATAGGCGTCTAAACATAAAATAAAAGAATATTAATAACAAAACAGTGTTTTTAGGGTAAGGGTTCTTAAGTGAGGAAAACTTTGAAAAAAGAAACTCCTTAGTATTCGGTAGATTCATTGTGCAGGAACTGGGCTCATGATGTTGCAGAGAGAGGAACTTAGATTAGCGTCTGGGGCTTGAAACCCAAGTGTAGTTTTATGACGTCCTTTTAAATGTGCTTAAACACTCGTCTCTACTGTCCGAGCTTCCTAAACCAAATTTGAAAATATTTTCCACCTATTAATGCCACCCTCTAAATTAGTGCTAGAAATTAAATAATGATCATTTCAGACAGGCTAGATCTTTCAGTAGATTATAGAGAGAATTCGCTGTCACTCGCTGTAATTAACTCCAAACCTATTCCTGGTCATTTCATCTATATATTTGCCAAAAGAAAGCATCGAAGTCAAGTAACATTATTAATGACTGTCCGAGAGAGTGAGGTAAGTAAGATAAATGATTTGTTAACCGTTTAAAGCCGACATCGCCGCCTACAGACACACACAGTCGTCACTGACGCCGCCCTCTTCTCGACGGTCTTTATACTAGTATTACTTACAAGCTTTACACTTTCACTTTTTTAACTCCTTTGTAATCGTTGCGTAGTGGAACAGCATCTAACTGGTATCATACGATTGTTGTAGGTTCGATTCCCACTCGGAACAATAATCATATTTATATTATTTTTAATTTTCTTCGCTGTGGTAATCACTCAATGTATCCAATTTAGGCAGAATCTATATTCCGCTCTCTATAGAGCGGAATATCTAGACACTAGGGTTCTTTTTAATTCTTTTTCATATGAATGTAATTTTATATAAAATTGCAACGATTATAACAACAAAAGTTAGTGTAATCGAAAGTATTGTGGGTTCGATTCCCACTTGGAGAAAGGAAGCATTAAAATTATTAGTATTTTCTTCGCTCCTGAACACACATTGTTCCAAATTGAGACGAAATGTCTTGAGAAGCGTATTTAAATAATTTGCACTTTCTTCGTTATATAAAAAACAATATCTCGATTTTACGCAAAATATATATTTGACTAGTTTTTTTATTAAGGCTTTTCTATATTAATGTACTCATAAAGTCGCTCACAACAGTAAAAGCTTTGTAATTCAACGTAAACTCAACCGCATCGTGACCACACAACCCCTATTGTCCTATTACCAGTCGTTACAAATAATGTCCTCTATATATAAAACGTTAACACCAACTCCTGATAACTTCACGTGGGTGGTTCCTGTGTTTATTTGTCTGTTTGTTTGTGTAGTGTTAATGCCGACGTAATCTATATATAGTCTTTTAGCTTCACGCTTTCATCCCGTACTAATACTAAGGTAAGGAAAGAGAATTTTGTATCAAAGACACTCGTTCGCAGCTTTCCGCCTCGATTCGAGATATTGTGTGCTGAATGGCGGAATTCAACGCCGCGTTTAATCTTATAAGAATAAGGAAATTAAAATAATTTAATTATTATCATTTTCAAGAGTGGGAATTGAATCCGTAACCTCTCGCGTTTACAGTCTATATTTTCATTTTCTGGGCTTGGTGACAAGGCAAAGCGCGGCGTTCAGTTCCGCCACTCAGCACGCATTGCCTCAAATCGGCGGAAAGTGGGGAACGGAGTGTCTTAACACTAGGTTCCCTCTGCCTACTCTGCTATATGCGGGATACAGCGTGAAGCTATGTATGTATGTATAATATACACAAAAAGTCAGAAAACCAACCCCCCACGAAGTGTGAAACGTTTAATATGATTTGTGCCACCATATATCACCTACCCAGGGACTACAGTAGAGTCAACAATAGCCCTTCCCTAATCCTTAGCAATTAGTTAAACAATACATAAATTAACTTAACGATCGGGATTTATGTCTCTATGTTTGATTTTTTGCTAAAGTTTAGCCGCTTGGAGAGTGATGTATGCGATGGCACGCACACTAAAGCCCTTTTTTTTTAGCTTCACGCTGTATCCCGCATATAGTAGGGTAGGCAGAGGGAAACTGAGAACCTAGTGTTAAGACACGCTGTTTCCCACTTTCCGCCGAACTGATGCATTGCGTGCAGAGTGGCGGAACTCAACGCCGCGCTTTGCCTTGTTACCAGACCCAGGAAATGAAAATATTAAACTTTTTCATTTCCTGGAGTGAGAATCGAACCCACAACCTATCGCGTTTACTGTCGCGCGCTTGTAACTACACGCTTGTGAACTAGAGGCTTTAACCTAGCGGAAGTTAATTTTATGGTAAAATATATAAAATAATGTTGACCTTTTAGTAATATTTTATCATTTTTGATTATTATTTATAATTATGCGTTTGTTCGTTCGAAAAATACAGAATTTAGCGTTCATTTGTTCCACTGAAAACGTCTTTAATTTGGATAGAATGATTATATTGACATTTTTGTCATTTCTCCTTCGAACAAAAAGTAGAAAACGGAGTGTTATTACAGTTCTTAATTAAGGTTCTATCTGTCTACCTTACTTAGCGAGTAACAGTGTAAAGTGTAGTCTTAGATCTAGGTATAACAATACATACATACATAAAGTAACACTTGTCGTGGCGTAGAGGCAAGCGTGCGACTGTTAACATACAGGTTGTGGGTTCAATTCCCACTCCAGGAAAATGGAATTTTTCATTTCCTGGGTTTGGTAACAAGGCAAAGCGCGGCGTTGAGTTCCGCCACTCAACGCGCAATGCCTCAATTTGGCGGAAAGTGGGGTAGGAGTGTTTTAACTAGGTTCTCTGTATGTACATAAATAATAACATATTAAACCATTCACACTTAGCACGAATACATTATTTAAAAAATATCAAAAATAGTTCCACATTTAATCTCAACACGCCCAGAAGCTGTCTCCAGTTATTAAGTAATATGTTCATCATTTCCCAAACATGATCGATATATTTTACTTTGAATGGTTTGACACTTACAATTGGTGGTAGCTCCCACCTACCATCGTGGGTGGTGGGTGGAAGCGCATATCAACATGTCACTTCATATTAGAACTGTAATAAATTATAAATATGGGGCAGTGTTGTGATTCCATATATATGTTTATATAGGTCACTTTTTGTACGATGTCTGAGATTGTAAATAATAAAGTTTGGAGGTTATGGATTCGATTCTCAATTAAGTGAATGATTATGAATTTATATACAAAATTATTTTCAATCGCCCCCTCTCAATTACTCAACACACAATGCCTCAATTCGGCGGAAAGTGGGGAACGGAATTGTTGAAAGAGAATGGAGTGTCTTTACACTAGGTTCTCAGTTTCCCTGTGCCTACCCTGCTACAGCGACTACTTAGTACGCAGAATTGATATATGTAGTCAAGTGAACCCTTAACAATGTGTTGTGTGAGTAATGATCCATTAATATAGTACTCTTGTTTTGTTTAGTACAAGTTAAACGAGGTTCAGGGCGACGATGTGTTCATTATGTCATTACGGTAAGCCACCAGATACTTAACCGTAACTGTTTAAGTATTTTCTGTTTTAATGGTACTCTGGTTGCGTACAGCGTTGAATTCCGCGATTTAACACGTAGTGTCTTAAATTCGGGGAAAGAACGGAGTGTCTTAATATGCGGAATTAAGTGAGTGTAAGCGAAACAAATAAAACTTTTTGTTCTTTATTTTCCTCCTGCAATCGAGAAACTGCGTGTAGCGGAACTCAACGCCGCATTTTAAAGCTTCTTTTCTTAACAAAGCAGGCAATGATAATAAATTAAATATATTAATTTTACCGAATGGAAGAATTGTATGTATAGTACATTTAGATGATTTCCATTGAACTCCGACGGCCTTATGTTTATAATATAGGGTGTCCCAAAATTAACGCAAGATTTGAATTAAATAGAAAATGCCATTTTAGTCTTTTAATAGCGAATGAATAATGAATATAATAGCAAATGGCGGCAAAGTCAAATCTTGCGTTAATTTTGGGACACCCTTTACTTAAATCAAATCTATTACCTCGTCAAGTAGTTCTTTTAGTATAGTTAACTGACACCTTTTGTTCAAGTGGAAAGAAATATTGGTTACATTTGGAGCACTTACAATGAGTATCGTTTTCGGTTATCATACCATACTGTATCGAGAGATCTAGTGATCTATAGATCGATCTATGATCGATGATCCATGCGGTGAAAGTTTCATTGTGGCATGTTTTTGTTGCATATACGTATTATGTCACAGGTGGCTTAGTGGTGATAATGCTACCTTATACTTCGTGGGTTCTATGTTTGATTGAAATAAGTTTTTAAACTAAAGATTTCCAAGTATTAAGCACAGGAGGGTACTCAGAGAGAGCCAAGGTCAAGACCCACTCCAGAGTTCTCCACTTTCCGTTCAAAAAGCAAGCGTTGATTGAAAATCAACACCTTTTGTTTTACCAGAGACGGGAAATCAAAACAATTTATATGTAATCGTTAATCGAGTGTGTAAAACCAAATGCTCTTACATTCATGACGCCCCACTTCGTAACGATGACCTTAAACGGTTTATTATTATGTCACAGGTGGTTCATTGGTAACAATACATTTGCTGTTCAAGCCCACGCAAGCGAAGTCGCGGCAAACAGCTAGTACATATGTAAATCTATATATTAATACGAAGCAAAAACTTTGAACCCCTTTTTACGAAAATTACACGGACGGAGGAGCATGAAACTTGGCACAACAAAACAATATATAAAATTAATGAAATAAATGTTACACACACTACCATGATTTATCATCCATGTTTATATAAAGAGACATATATGTACATACGTAGCTAGGACGCGTTATTAACGCGTCAACGGGTACACTAGTTATTTTATAATCAACAATCTTAAAGTATTAATTTCTTTAAATAGGCAATTAGTTCTAATATTATAATATCACTAAATGCTACCGGCCGCCGTCACCGACTGACGCCTCGCTTTACGACCGATGCACATTCGATAACTGCATATATTTTAATTTCCCACTAAACGTGTTAATTAGGGGAATGGACAATTTCGTGAGAATTTGAAGTCGTTATAACAATTACATGCTTCATTAAATCGGAGATTTTACTTAAGGTGAATACTTTATGATTGTAATCGATAGGAAAGGCCATTTAGAGGGTGATACTAATAAAAATTTTTTTTTTAATTTTCTATGGATACATGGTGTGTGTGTTGTTAAGCATTAAGGCTTTGCAGAGAAAGGAGTGACTGGGTTTTGTAAACCAAGTGTAGGTGTAAGGGGCCTTCTAATATGCGTTAATGCTCGCCTCTGCTTTCCTTTCCTCTCTCTACCTAAACAAATTTGTAAAGATCCTACTAATGCCGCCTTCGAAATACGTGCTAGAAATGAACTGATGATAGTTCTTAGACAGATCGAGGTCTTTTAGTAGATTGTAGAGATATTTCTCTATTATACCTCTCGCACCTACCTCTCTCAAATGAACTCTAAACCTATTCTTAATGTTTCCTTTAAAATAATCTGTTAGAATATTTGTTTCTTTAGCCACTTAGTTCTACCAGTATTACATATTCTACACTTCTAGAGTAATTCAATACAAATCGAAATACACCTATTTATATATTTTTGCAGTTTTAAAGTCTTAATCACACACTTCAGAAACAAAAAACAACGTTCAAGTGTTCTGACTTAGTGATCAGACCACGGTTTCCAAGAGGCGCGGGTTTGAGTCCCGCTGCGTTCAAATTATTTTCACAGTTATTGCACTTAGATCGTAAAATGTAAGTTTTATTCAAATATTGTTTTAACAGGTAGTGGCGATATACTCGTAAGTACAGTAGCTTGCTGTAAGACGTGATTCCTTCAATCAACAATAGCTATGAGTGGGTCAAGGATGCGACGTGGATAACTTAAATTTATATTTGTAAATCGTTTTCTATTTCTAACCGACTTTAAAAAATGATGAGGTACTCAATTAGACTGATTTTTTTATGTGTATTATCATATATATTTTTACAGGAACCAATTTTGGTGATTCGTTTCTTAAATGATAGCTTGAGATTCTAATGGTTTTGGTGGTAGGAGGTTCGTCCTCCGTCTGGCACGCGACCACTATCATGTCAAAGACGAACCGCCAAATATCTTATGATGTGTTCCGGTTCGATGGCATGTAAGCCAGGTTTTCCCCTTTCCCACCCATCCTTTCCCCAAAATGTGGTGGTTCCGATAGCGGACTACTACATTGTCCTCCCTTTCCATCTGTATCCTCTAGGTTGGCAACGCATCTAGTACATCTCTGGTGTTGTAGATGTCTATGGGCGAAGGTAACCTCTTACCATCAGGCGGTCCTTCTGCCCGTTTGCCATCCGGTATCCATAAAAAAAAAAAAAAATTCTAATGTGGTCGCATTTCATTTTAGTTAAAATCTCACAAGCAGTTTTAGAGTTATTTGTAATATATAGTTTTAAAGTATTTTATTATTTGAGTCGAAGTTTTGCACCCCACATTTGTCAAAATTTTAATTATTACTTGCTTTTTTTTTTTCGCATATGTTAATGATATAAGTAGAAACACACTATCTATATATACATTTTCTTGTTTTTGATCATATTCTTCAACAGTTTATACATGATTTGTTTTCCTAATTTATTATAAAATTATATATATATATATATATATATGTATGTATAACAACATATCTGCTGTATATATATATATATGTATATGTATATGTACTGTCTTTCTTCTATGCTTTGTAGCTAACAATATGTATATGTAATAATATATGTATATATATGTAGTATATGTATGTATGCTCTTTCAATAATAACAATATGTATAACTCTTTCAACTCAAATATTAACATATAACTGTATGTATGTAGTAATATGCATATGTAACCAATAATAATATACTTACATGTAATAGTAACATGTATAACTCTTTGACTACTGCTATATATATATATATATATATATATATATATATATATGAGAGTACAATTTCTGAATACCTTTCTTATATAAAAATATATATATTTAAAATAAAGTATTGGTATAATATATTATAATAACTCATTAGCATAGTGGAACCCACACACGCGTCCATGCAGAGAGGTAGAGGCGAGGTGGAACCCCCTGGATCGTCAGGAAGCCACTTTTGTACGTCGCACGCTGAAATCGCTGCTAACATTACAATATATACATATATGTAAGTATCTATCTATTATATATTCTTTTTATTACTAAAAATAATAAATAAGTAATAAAATAAAATAAATATATATGTGTGTATATATATATATATATATATATATATATATAATATAACATATGTATATATAGTAATACAATTTCCAATAATTTCAATTTGATGAGTTTTTTTTTTTTTTTTTATGTGTGTTATATAACTTTTTACTGGGTAAATCAATTTTGATGATTCTCTTTTTTATGTGATAGCTAATGCAAATGATCTGGTTCCATTTAAATTTAGTAATGCATTTTTATTTGATGGTTATGTATTTTTTGTTAAAACCACTATAATTCGAAAATACTGGAATTTGGGTTTTACATTCCACGCAAGCGACGTCGCGGGGGATGCAATAAGTATATAAGTATAATAAAATACCTACAAAAATAGGCTTAATAAAAATAATAATATTCATTTAAAACATATAATGCAGTTCATTAAAGTTACTCTTTTAATTTATTAACCTTGGTATGTACTTAAAGAAAGCAATGAAAGCTTCAAGCATGTGGAACTTTTTACTTAACTTTACTTGCTTTACTTAACTTTACTTAACTTTACTTAACTGTGGCTTTACTTAGCTACTTAACTTTACTTAACTACTTAACTTTACTCCATAATTGTTTTCTATACTTTGGCATTCTTATGGTGTCATTTACGTTACAAGCATAGTCAATATGGTATTGCAAATAAACTTTTATGGGACACCATGATAGTATATGGGAATTAAGTTTTGTATGAATATGCTAGGCCTTTATAGGCCTATATACTTATGTATACGAAGTAGTTTACTTTAATAAGGTGCTAGTATTTTCTAATGATTTGTTTAAGAAACCACACAAACTGGGGAAAAATTTCCCACAGAAAACTGGGGAATCGAAGTGTTAAAAAGAGAATGGAGTGTCTTAACACTAGGTTCTCAGGTTCCCTCTGCCTATCCTGCTATGTGCGGGATATGAGGGGAATAGCCGTGATGCTAAAAAAAATATATATATTTAGGTTTTTATTTTTACGTGGCTTCCATAATGTGGCACAATTCAGGTATTCAGGATTGGTCGTGGGTTCGATTCTCGCGGTGAGAACATTCATATATAATCACTCGATTTCGGTTTGAAAGTAGATAATGGAGAGTTTTGACACTAGGTTTTCTTTGTAGAGTTCACTCTTTCAAGTCTGGAGTTTTTAATGGATAAAGGATAGCAAACGAGCAGAAGGACCACCTGATAAGGTATAGTGTAAATGGTTACATTCGCCCATGGACATTTTCAACACCAGAGATATTGTACATGCGTTACCGACCTGAGAGAAACGCAGACGGAACGGGGACAATGTAGTAGTCGCTATCGGAACCATAACATTTTGTTAAGGGGAAAACCTGGCTTATATGCTATCGAACCGGAACACACAATTAGATATTTTGCGGTTCGTCTTTGAGCCTATGATAGTGGTCGCGAGAATTATATTCTAACCCCCGTCCCCTCACGGGAGATGCATATTTTACTAGCCACAATTTGTTCGATACGACAAAGTTTGTAATGTATTTTATTTCTATTTTATTAAAATACTTTTTAACTAGCAGTGTTTGATTTGTTTAACATTTTTAGTATTTATCACATATATATAACCATATATACCATATATATATATATATAACATAATATATGCTATATATATATATATATATATATATATATATATATATATTAACTCCACGCTGTATCCCACATATATCGGGGTAGGCAGAGAGGACTAGAGAACCTAGTGTTAAGACACTCCATTTCTCTTTCAACATTTCCGTTCCCCACTTTCCACGCCAGGTGAGGCATTGCTTGTTGGTGGCGGAACTCAACACTGCTTGCCTTGTTACCAAACCCAGGAAATAAAAATACTAAACTATTAATATTTAAAATTATATACATATATGCAAGCCGATTTATCAATGTATTCACGCCTGATTACGGATATAAAGATAAGTATCTTAGCTAGTAATATGTTTACTAATATAAGTAAACACCTTGGACCGAGATCGGTGACTAACTACTGAGCTGTTAGCGCTTCGCATTTAACGAGAGCTTATTCTTGTATTTATAGTCTACCTTTAAACTGCTAAGATATTATTACTTTTATCCATCTATGTATGTAAGAATAGTTCAAAATTAGCACATGTGTCCGGATCTGATGACAATGGATTATTTTCATACTAACAATTGTACAACACCTGTCGTGGCGCAAGAGGCACAAGCATTACCTGTAGGTTGTGGGGTTTCGATTCTCACGCCAGGAAGAGGTACCATTTCTGGTTGATGGCACAAAGCAAAAGCGCAGCGCTGAGTTCCACTTTCCCGCTCGCAAGCAATGCCTCAATTCGGCGGAAGGTGGGGAAAGCGGAGTGTTTTAACATTAAGGCCACTCTGCCTACCCCGCTATATGCGGGATACAGCGTGAAGCTTGTGTTGCATGTGTAATAATGCTTGAGAAACTTTTTTTTTTTTCTAAGCATAATTTCCAAATCCGATTCTTTTTATCTCGAATTGATGTTTAAAAACATCGATCATCTTGTCTCTATATATTCTCTCTAACTACCTGCTTTGTGTGGAATGAAGCTTGAAGCTTTTGAAACTAAAAATTTTATTATAAATTTAAATACAGTTTTTAGCTCGTAATAGTAATAAGTTTGATTCCCGTACATAAACAACATCTGGCACGTTTCGACAAATGACTCAGGTGTGAGAACTGGTATACTTCCCTAACACGTTTCTACGAGTATGTAAACACTTGTAAAATATCTTACTAATTGTACACCTACTCCAGCGTGATTTAAATAATTAGGCATTGCTTAATTTAATTGATGACCTCTGAATATTCATTTGGTTTAATTTTAATTATCATTTAATTATAATTATAATGATTGGTTCCTGCTTAATTGAGATATGGAGGAAGAAAGGTGTGATAGTGTACGGAACTTGATGTTATGTGGGTGAATGGTAGTGAATTCAAATATGTAGTGTTAATTTTTACGTGGGAATCAGACCACAACCTGTCGTTACAGTCATAAAAGGCAAAATTAAAGCACAAAAATATAAAGATAAGAAGTTTAAATTTAACTATTATTGAATACTAGCGTGTCATTACGGGCGGTTGGTGCAGTTAATGGCTTCCCTAGATGGCGTCTCGCGGTTAACTGCCGACGTAAATAGCAATACTCAGGTTAACTTACGAGAATGCGAGGTATGTACGGTATTGACTGTGGATATAGATACTAATATACTATTAACCGACTTTAAAAAGGAAGTTACGAATTCCAGGTACAAGCGTGCGACTGTAAACACGACAGGTTGTGGGTTCGATTCCCACTCCAGGAAATGTTAGTATTTTCATTTCCTGGGTTTGGTAAAGCGTTGCGTTGAGTTTCGCCACTCAACACGCAATGCCTCAATTTGGTGAAAGTGGGGAACGGAATTGTTGTAAGAAAGAGAACGGAGTGTCTTAACACTTTGTTCTCAGGTTCCCTCTGCCTACCCTGCTATATGTGGGATACAGCGTGCAGATAAAAAAAATAATAATTTTACTTTTTATGCATTTTCTTTGAAGTCCACTTTCTTTTGTTGTTAAAATTATAGCTTCTGCTGCTGTATCTCGCACATAGAATAGGCTGAGGGAACTAGAGAACCGACGTGTTAACACTTCCTTCTATTAAGATTTCCGACCCGAAAAGTGGTTCCATCACATTAAGGCATTACGTGCTAAGTAGAACAAATATTATTATTACAGATATTTAATATTTTTATTTCCTGGATTGGGAATCGAACTCACAACCGCGACTGGCCTCTGAATATCTGAATCAGCAATTATAATATACAAACAAAATATTATAATTTAAGCTCTCAAGCAACTGCAAAAAAATTAAAAGCTTAAATTTGTATTAAAAATCGGTTAAAATTCCCAAACCCATCAAAACACCAACCATAAAGTGTTAAATTTGGCACAAAAATTACGTAATCTATATAATAATCTTAATTGTACCCATTTATCTCTTCCGCGAACAAGTATATAAAGTAATAACCACGCCTTCGCAATAAAGACGTCATGCTATCGGCCATCGGACATCGGACATCGGACATAAGAAGACACTAACCACGGGTCTTATAAATCAATGTATTTTTAATGTTTTCATTTTTGGATATAAAATTAACAAAGTTAACTTAATGTGATCTTTTGAATTTTATGGGAAGGAAATAAGTATGATTTATGGTGGATGATTAACACGTTTTTTTTGTAAGTGGATAGTGTAGGATTTTAATTGGTGAATGCAGATTCGATTCCCGCTTGAGTAACTGTTTATGTTTAAAACGTAGGATAGAATAGTTTCACGTATTTACTCGCATAGTAGGATAATCAGAGGACTTAGTGAAGACACTTGGTTCTGTATTTTCCGTCCGAAATCAAGTCATTGTTAGTTAAGTGGCGTAATTCAATGGCGCTTTGTCTCTTTAAAACGATGTAAAAAAGAGTTTAAATTTGATTATATTTATCTAGTAATGATTATTACTAAAAAGGACATAAACGGCTAAATATTTAATTCCTCAAAAGTTTTTCGATATAGGGCGGAAAGTAGGAAATGGAGTGATGTGACTAAGTTCTCTCTCTTTCTATAGAATAACATATAATGCATAAAATAATAGAAAAACTAGTAGATCGATAGAAACTTTCGTGGCACAGTAGCACATGGTTGTGGGTTCTATACCCATTTAAGGAAATGATTTTTTTTAACTTCACGCTGTAACCCGCATATAGCAGGGTAGGCAGAGGAAACCAGAGAACCTAGTGTTAAGACACTCCATTCTCTTCCAACAATTCCGTTCCCCACTTTCCGCCGAATTGAGGCATTGCGTGTTAAGTGGCGGAACTCAACGCCGCGCTTTGCCTTGTTACCAAACCCAAGAAATGTAAATACTAAATTTAACATTTTCTGGAGTGGGAATCGAACCCACAACCTGTCGCGCCTACAGTCGCACGCTTGTGCCTCTGCGCCACGACAAGCGATAAATGATTATTATTATTTTTTATGATAATAATTTTTTTGTAGCTTCACGCTGTATCCTGCACATAGCAGGGTAGGTAGAGGGAACCTGAGAACGTAGTAACCTAGTGTGAAGACACTCCGTTCTCTATTAACATTTCTGTTCCCTACTTTCCGCCGAATTGAGTTTAAATTGTATGCATTTAAATAATTTCTATTTCCCTTCTTTGTTAAGACTGAGCGCGGCGTTGAGTTCCGCCACTCAGCACGCAATGCCTCAATTCGGCGGAAAGCGGGGAACGGAGTGTCTTAACACTAGGTTCCCTCCGCCTACCCTGCTAAGTGCGGGATACAGCGTGCAGCTATGTATGTATGTATGTAATTATTTTAATCTCTCTAGAAACCGGAAAGTGTAAAACGGAGTGTATTGACACTGGCTTCTATCTCTTCTGTCTTTCTCTCTCTATCCTTTATCCTGTAAAAGCGTGAAGCTGTTTAAATTATGTTCATTCCACATTAATAAAGTAACAGTATCATAGCGGAGTGGTTTGATGATAGCTATGAATAAATTGATTCCTATTACGAGTTACATTGATATATGGTGGTGTTGCCAGCTGAGATAATTCTGTGCCGGCGGGTATACGAGTACGTCAACTACCGGCCCCAGGAGCTAAGCTTTTACATTGATTGCTAATATTATCTATTTTTGTTAAGATATACGTTGAGCGAAAAGTGGGGAACGGATATGTTAAAAGAGAACGGAGTGTCTTTACACTAGGTTCTCTGGTTCTCTCTGCCTACCCTGCTATAAACTGCGAGATACAACGTGAAGATAAAATATAAGCGAATAAAAAATAAACGGTGAAGGGAGTGTCTTAACACTAGGATCTCTGTAATTACCCTGCTATGTCCTATGTGTTTTATTAATTTAATTCGTACGTCTTTAGTGTAAGTACTACTGGTTCAGCTGATAGGATGGTGGTCGGAAGTTCATTTTTAAAAAGCGTTATCTGTACTGTCTTTATTTATCCATTAAGGAGTTGCAACTCGGCACTTTATTTGCGAGGATTCAATCTTAAAATCTCGCTTTTTCCTATTCCTGTATGAATTTTCTACCAAAGTTACATACTCAAACTTCAAATCGGTTTCTATATAGAGAGATGACAACTGAATATATTCAATAATATATACAACATAATATGTTATTATACATATTATGTATACATATTTCTAGTTGATTTTAGAGTTAGACAGCGTGTGAATTGTCTAAAAAGATTAAATTATTTTATTACATTATATTCAATTTCATGCAAATTTCAATTAAATATAACGTATAGTATAATAACAGACATCGCATCAAAGCGTTTTATAATGTGATAATAACAAAAAATAACATATAATCTCATAAAAAGCTTGCTATTTAATTATGAAAAATGAAGCTCGCGTAGAAACCGCGTAGATGGCGCTAGTTGCGTACGTAATGGCGGCCAGTCACGCGACGACCACACGCGAGCGCGGACGTGTCGCTAATTGTTGTTATTACATTAATAAACA
This sequence comes from Philaethria dido, assembly GCA_033558755.1. Lineage (NCBI taxonomy): Eukaryota > Metazoa > Arthropoda > Insecta > Lepidoptera > Nymphalidae > Philaethria > Philaethria dido. Next base: position 26,111 of record JAKGSA010001048.1, on the reverse strand, counting down.
TCAATAACTGTCCTGCGTCAAGAGATGCGCCACTTCCTTCTAACTACAAATTATGTATTTAATTTTTCTATTTATATCACTTGAAGCCACTTGACTGTGCTTTACTTTATGTGGCAAAGAATACAGTATCGGATGTCAATTAACGCATGAAACACGATACTTTGAGAGCATCTTATAAAATATCAATAAATATGAGTATTCGAATTCGGGTTTATAATTCAATCGACCTTGCCCGCAGCTCTACAGGACCAGAACCAGTACAGTTTCCAATTACGCGTCGGAAACGGTGATTTGTCATTAGATATTTAAATATTTAATTGAATACAATCGTGGAAACGAGTCCTACGGAAGGCTGACGTATTCTACGTCAGATAAAGGGCCCGTAATGAAAATTATGAAGTGGAAGATAAGCAGCGGGATCGGGGCAAGTGTATAAATAATAATTACGGTGAAAGTTGGTAGCTGTCAAAATTGGGTCCGGTTTAGGCCACCGTCAAGCACGATTAGATGGCGGGTAATATTTGGTCAGCCGTGTCTCCTGCGACACTGTCCGCTGTGACAGACGACGCCTGTCAGAGCGCATTTTATATATTATCACCTTCTCGCTACATTACAGATGATTAAGTGGAAAGTAACCTCTTAGTGGCATTATTTTTAAGTAATTGAAACAATCCTTGTAATGCCTCTGGTTTGGTTTAAGCGCCTGTCGTAATAACTTTTGTGGAGAACTTTTTTGGAACTTTCATATTTTAACGGCCTGTCGTGCGTGTGACTGTAAACGTGACAGGTTGTGGGTTCGATTCTCAGTCCAGGAAATAAAAATATTAAATGATATTTAGTATTTTCATTTGCTCGTTCTGGTAACAAAGCGAAGCACGGTGTTGAGTTCCGCCAATCTGTACGCAATGCTTTAATTCGGCGGACAGTGGGGATCGGGAATGTTAAAAAAGAATAGTGTCTTTATGTTCTCAGGTTACCTCTGTGTACCCTGCTATATGGGGGATACAGCGTGAAGCCTAAAAAAAAATATTTTAACAGTAAGCTTTTTATGATAAAGGATTTAAGAGAATAGGACCTTTGCGAAAGTTTTATAAGCATTTATTCTTAAAAATTGCATCTTTATTAATAAATTATTTATATCTTGAATAAATGTAATTTGTTGACATAGCAACAAATGTCGAACATTCCCTATGGCTTCTAATAATCCTCTTAGTGTAATGGAATGACTTGAATCTATTACATTGTTTGATAATATTAGCTTAAGTAGATACTATTTGTTTTGATTATTGAAAAAATGTATATTTCTTATCTAATTATAATAAAATAAATATCTAAGTATGAGTTTTTTTTAGCTTCACGCTATATCCCGCATATAGCAGGGTAGGCAGAGGGAACCTGAGAACCTAGTGTTAAGATACTCCGTTCTCTTTCTACCGTTCCCCACTATATACATTATGATATGTATTAGCATATTATATTAACATATATTTTTTGCATTAGTATGTAGATGATGTATGTTGGTATATTTATATAACAAAAAATCTAACCTTAAAATTGTCTGCAAGGAATAATTGACAAGATTGCCTTTTATTTTTACCAACGTGGCACAGTGGTTATAGCGACAGACTGTAAACGCGATCAGTTGTGGGTTCGATTCCCACAAGGAGAAATTATTTTCATTTCTTTGCTCTGAGAAGTCGTAATTATGACAAATCGCGATGTGGAGTTCCGCCACTTAACATGCAATATTTTGAACTAGAACGAAAAGTAGAGGACGAAGTATTTTGACACTAGTATCTTCTTGACTATCTGGTATACGGAAAAAGCATACATACATAGCTTCACGCTGTATCTCGCATATAGCAGGGTTGGCAGAGGGAATCTAGTGTTAAGACACTCCGTTCCCCATGTTCCGCCGAATTGAGGCATTGCGTGCTGAGTGGCGGAACTCAACGCCGCGCTTTTGTGAAGCTATTCTGTCTTACGTAATATATATTTATTCTTTTATTTCTTATTGAAATATTTTTTAGTATCATTATTACTAAAATATTTTATTCTACTTCACACTAAATTACCATGACTAGACTATCACTCAATTAAACCAATAATGAATGCATAAAGCTGCATATTTTCCATACTAATATAACAAGTGGTATTTAATTGCCAGGAAACGTTAGTCCATGCGCAGGCGCAGCACATTAACATCTAACGCGGTACTACAGGCGTCCGAGCGTACAAAATTGATGGGGTGAAAGAAATCGTACTGTCAGGGGCGGGATGCCTCGTGCTCAGTGTGCCACGGTTACATCGCGAATGACAAACAGACAGACGTATTATATATGTATGGTTATAAGGGGTAAATATATATCTCTTTTTATAGATAAATATCTCTTTTATGTTGGTTGGTAGCCGAAATGCCGATTTTTAGATTGTTATCTGATATATATTGAATTACTTTGGTAATTTAATAATTGAAATTAAGATTCTACGCCTGTCGCGCATAGGCACAAGCGTGCGAGTAATAATGGGTTCGATTCCCGCTCCAAGAAATGTAAAAGTTTAGTATTTTGGTTTCCTGGGTTTGGTAACAAGGTGAAGCGCGACGTTGAGTTCCGCCACTCAGCACGCAATGCCTCAATTCAGCGGAAGGTGGGGAACGGAGTGTCTTAACATTAGGTTCTCTCTGCCTACTCTGTTATATGCGGGATACAGCTTGAAGCTATCTATGTATGTATAAAGTATTTAATACTTACTATGAGTAACAAATATTTTAAATATAATTAAAAGTATATTATGACAGGGCGTGACACGAGCTTAAGTTATGAGTGCCATAAAATGTGGATTTTGAGTTATCTCAAGTATAAATAACGTGATTAATAACTTAGTATCTACTTAATATGCAAATGTAATCACGTCGTTACTTAAGGAATTACTTATTTCCTTTATTGATAGATTGTTGATGTCTGTATTTATAGCTTCACGCTTTTGGAGATGAGAGGGATGAGTGATTCACTCTCAACTGACTTGATGGATAATAATTGCCTATATAATATGTATATCTACAAAACACAATTTTTTTAATATATTCTTTATTGCACTTTGTAAAACACCATAGTATAAACAATATTGTTGGCAAGCAGACTTTATTTCTAATAGAAATTTCTTCCAGTCAACCTAAGGGTATGAGAGCAAGAGTAAACATTTGCAGGTGTAAAAATGCAAGAATCTATATACACACAAATATAAACATACATATACATATATAAATAAAAATACATAATATAAAATATAGATTCCTCACATACACACATATTATATAAATACACACATATATAAATATATATATAAACTATAAATATAGTATAATATAATATACTATATTTAATATAATATAATATAGTATAATTTTAATATTTTTAAAGTACTTTTTTGTAGATTCACACATTCACGAGGGATGCTGCTACGCTGCATGGTAAGCAAGAAAGAACCTAGTGTAAAAACACTCCGTTCGTCGCGCTCCGTTCGAATTTGAGACGCTGAATGTTAAGTGACGGAAATCAATGTCTTACCAAAACGAAGAAATGAAAAAATAATAATCCCGAGTGAGCATCGAACCCACGACCGATCGCGCTGCCGGATAGATGCTAACTCACTGCGCAATTGTAGCCTTAAGTTTAAAAGCTTAGTTTTAGAAAATGTATAAAGACATGAGCATAGCGGGACTCGAACTCGTACCTGAAGACTGTTCGAGAACTCTAACGACGATACGACGAACGATAAAAGATTCTTACTCACAACTTTTTGATAAGTTTTTAAAGTATTATTCCTAAATGTAAATATTAAAATTAAACACACATATGCTAAGAAAAATATTTAAAACAATTATAATATTTGGACGTATAAGGATTTGTAACGGCGCCTCTCGGAAAGGCAAGTAAGGTACATTCTTATCACTTACGAGTACATCATATTCGTTTTTCTAATTTGCTATGTAAAATTATTTTAAAATTTTTAATTAATTTTTTTTTCTAAGTAAAAATAATAAGCAAGAAATTGGTTACAATATTGTACTATTACGCCAAATACAATACGATAGTATATTACATAGCATTAGTGAAATTTTACAGTTGAAACATGAAATAGCAGTTTAAATACTTTTTTTTAACTTCACGCTGTATCCCGCAAATAATAGGGTAGGCAGAGGGAACCTGAGAACCTAGTTTTAAGACACTCCGTTCTTTCTTTTTTGTTCCCCACTTTCCGCCGAATTGAGCCATACATTAAAAACATTGAAATAATGTATTGATATTTTTATCCTAAATGAACATGAAAACGGAACGCAAAACGTGAGACATTTTCATATCTCCGCTCTGGTAAGATAAGGCGTGGCCTTGAGGTTCGCCATTCAACGTACATTATCTCAATTTTCATCAGAATGTGGAGAATATAGTAACACTTTACTCTAGATTCTCCTAACTACCCTGTTATACGAGGAAAAGCGTAAAGGTGAAAAATATCTCGTGTGAATCTACTGAAAATTGTCAGAAAAAGTAGAACATAGAGTGGTGACACTAAATTCTTTCTAACTATTCTATTATATGAAGCTGAAAAAGAATCATTCTTGTATAATAGCTAACTAACAAGCGTGATGCAACAGGTTGTGTAGGTACGATTCCTACTCCCAGGAAATAAAAATATTATATAATTTTTAGTATTTTTATTTTCTCCTCTGCACAATAAGGTAAAGTGTGGCGTTGAGTTCCGCCACTCAGCACGCAATGCCTCAATACGATGGAAAATGGAAACGAAAAATGTTAAAAGAGAGTGGAGTATCTTTAACATTAGGTTCCTCAGTTCTCTTCCTACTCTGCTACGTGCGGAACAGCCTGAAGCCAAAAAAAAATCTAATAGCTAACTGACTGAAAATTGGCGTAAGCAAGCACGTGACGGCTCCACTGCAGTGTGAGGTCATCGCCTCGGTCTTTGTTCGCAAGATTTCGCTTCGATCCACGCGCGTGACGTGACGCCAGCCGTGAGCCGACGTGCGCGCGCAATGCGCCGCTTCGCAGCCCGCACGCCGCGTAGTGACGCGGAGCGGCGACCGTCGATAGCGGGTCACCAGGATTAATGTGGACACTATACTATTTTTTTCTGTTTCAGATTAGGTTTTATATCACATAGCAGATAGTCGAGCAGAAGAGAACAAGTCACTCTTGTTTTGATCTTTCCGTCCGAGATGTTGCGGTGGCGATAAGTGAAGAATATATAATAACAATGTTGATTTTATAGCAGCTATCATATTATAAATAATATTTTGACAGACATTTTAATATTATAAGAGCAATACGATAAGTTCATTATAATCACCAGAGTTAAAAGACCCATATTTTATTTCTACAATAAAAAGTTTAACAGATTCAAGTATCTACTTTGTATCAATCTGCAAGACTTATAAAAACGACATTCTAATATAGACAGAAAATGCAAGAAAAACGACCTAAACTCTATGTTCTTTCTATTTACTCTGCAAAATAAACCAAGAGATGAGATAATAAAGGTATGTGTCAAATGAGTTAGAGTGCCTAAGTTCATTGCTCGGATATATTGTATTTAGATAACGTCCCGTCTTGCGTCAATCAATTAGTACAAGGTCGCCCTCCACCGCCAATAGACAACAGAAAGCGAGTGTGATAATGAAGCATTACTATAATTGTATGAAATATTGCGCCTATTCGTTATAATGTCGATGATTAATTTACGATTGATGAATTGATGGGATGACGCCAGCTGATTGTGTGTAGACTGTATGTAGTTCATATCAGTGGGGAAGAGTGAACATTTTATAATGGTAAGCCTGTACGAGTATATATGGGTCCGATCTGGATGAAAATATTATATAAATTTCTGGTACAAGACTTCCTATTTCTTTAAAATAATATTTGATATAGAAAAAATTTTAATAATGAAAATAGTTGATTTTTTTATACCAGTAGAGACATACTCTACTTGTCATAATAATTAGTAAAGTACTTTTTTTATAACTAGATAAAGAACTGCATTTTATTTTCAATTCAACAGTGAGGGTCAATTGCTAAGATTAATCTTTTTAGTAGTTTCACGTTTTTTACCGCAAAACTGGGTAGTCAGAGAGAAACCAGTGTCAAGACACTCTTTTCCCCACTTTCTGCCCGAATTCCAGATAATGCGTGTTGGGTGACTTAACGCCCCACTTTGTGTTACTAGGGCGAGGAAAATGAAAACAACTTTAATATTATTGGATAATGGGGTGAGATTATGCAATCATATTTAAATTATCTTCATTTGGAATGAAATCCCCGTATGAGAATCGAACTAACTGCGTATACTATCAGAGGCTTACCCACTGCGACACGATGGACTCATTGATAATATATAAATATATCTTGGATGAAGTATATAAAAAATATTAATATTAACTGTAATAAGTTTTTTTACAGGAAAAATGCAAGATATATACAAAGTTTTTGACTTTTATTATGTCTCTATCTATCGATATATATAAATATCGTAACTATTAGTTGTCAACATAATAGTTAGTACTCAATGCGGTGACCTTTCACCTGCGACTGTAACGCGATAGTTCCGGTCCATTGTATTATTATTTTTACTTTTGTTAGATCGTTTTTCGCTTTCTATAGACTTCTATAGTGGACTAATATTACACTAACGTAGCTCAGTGTCTGACTGTAGACTTGATTGGTTGTGGTTCGATTCCCATTCGGGGAAATTATTTTTCAATTTTTTTTATATTTCCGCTCTCATGAAACAAAGTATGCTGTTGAGTTGCGTTATTCAACACTCAATATCTTGAAATCAGGTGAAAGTTGAGAACGGAGTGTCTTGACACTGGGTTCTTAGCCTACCTTCCAATGTGGAAAAGAGTGTGGACCTGAAAAAAAAACCGGCTACTCTCTAAATGGGCCAAGAAACAGGTGAAATATCATAAAGTAATGAGTAAAACGCCATTAAATTCTTTCTGACTACTAAATATAAATTGAGAGAGACATGTGAAATTTGAACCTACGACCCCCACGTGTCATTAGGTACGAAGCCACGACTGTGTTAATATTTTTATATGAACAGGAAATAATAATAACTATCATAACATAGTTATATGATGTCATATTATTGCACTAGAGTGTGCGTGTCTAAATGAATAATATAATATTTTATTATATAATCATCGTGGCGCCACCTGTCGTGACGCGATAGGTTGTGGGTTCGAATCCCACTACAGGAAATGAAAATACTATATATTTCTAATTATTAATAATTAGTATGTTTATTTCCTTGCTAAGGTAACATGGCAAAGCGCGTCGTTGAGTTCCGTCACTCAACACGTAATGCCTCAATTCGGCGGAAATTGGGGAACGATAATTTTAAAAGAACATAGTGTCTTAACACTAGGTTCTATGGTTTCCTCTACCTACCCTGCTATATGCGTTATACAGCGTCAACAGTTTTTAGATACCAATGTTACAAGTTGAGTAGCGGAACCCAACGCCGCACTCTGTCTTCCCAAAGCGGAAATGAAAATATTTATATGCCACGCTTAGCTTCACATAATCTTTTCAGGATTGTTACATATAAAACACTACATGGGGTTATAAAAAGTTAAAAAATATTAAAAACCGGAAGTATCACATGTTAATGTAGAGTTCGTATTAATAAAACTATGAAACAGTTTCCACTTTACATATCTACACATCTCTATTAGTTAAATTGAAAAACCTAAATAAATATACTATAAAAATAAAAAGCCGATAAAGCAGCTTCTTAAGAAATCTTCCTTCTCTCAATAAAACTGAAATTCATCCACTCCCATACACTTAATTTACATAAGCAACGATATCTACATAAAAACTGGAGAGCAATAAACACCTTTCCAAATCGCTCTATAAAATTTTAACTATAAAAAATATACGACCAGTAAGTGCTTACTGAAATATGTTTTCAAATACCAAAATATATCTGATTTTTTTGATAGTTTCCAAGTGTTAATCACATTTAGGAGACGAAAAACATTTTTAGACCACGTATAAAAATTTGAACGCAGCGGGACTCGAACTCGCGCTTCTAGGAAACCGTATAAGCACTCTGACTACTATACCATGCGTTCTTATCCAGCTGCGTCGATTCACATTCCTATATGGTTGTTATAACATATTACTGATAGCGTCTCTATAGAGATATTTGTACGAAAAATGTTTAGCGGTGAGTGTTTGAACGGTTTCTAAAAGGCGTTGTTCAAGTCCCGCTGCGTTTTATTTTTTATAAGTTTTCTTACTGCTTTTTATACCTGATTTCTTTTATCTTCATGCTTAATTTTACATAGCAGGGTCAGAGCGAATCAAATGTCAAGACACTCTGTTCTCTTTTTACTGACCGAATTCTAGACATTGTGCGTTAAGTGGTGGAAGTTAATACAGCACTTTGTCTTACCACAGCGGATAAACGGCAATAATTTCAATTAAATTATTTCTAGAGGCCTATCGTGCAACGCGACAAGTTGTCGATTTCTACTCCAGGAATCCTCGCTCTGGTAACAAGGCAAAACGCGGTGTTGAGTTCCGCCACTCAGCACGCAATGCAATTCGGCGGAAATCATGGAACGAAAATAATAAAAGAGAACGGAATGTCGCTGGTTCTCGTGTTCTCTGCGTACCCTGCTTTATGTGATACAACGCAGCTAAAAAAAATCATAACACCGAATGGAAATTGAACCCAGAACCAGCGTTTACATTCAATGTCCACAGTAATATTGGCTTAATAAACACGATTAAGCCAATAAAAATAGTTACATTTAAAACTATCTATAAATTCCTTTCCGTAAAAACACCTTGAAAGTTGCCATAAAAACGTGTAGAAATATGCTGAAACGCGGTCATCTTCACTCCCGTCAGCCGTCTTTATAACCCTTCAAAACAATATTTTTATTTTAGAACAATAGTATAAATAGGAGGCCTGTTCGTTGTTACTGTCTGAAACGACACACATACTCGGACTCTACCACGTGACTGTGGGGACTCACGTGATATCATAAAATTAGCTTATCTACGAATGATGTCTAGGTTTTCGTGATTTTTGCAGATTTCTATTGAATTAAATGAGAAGAAACTTCTTAGCGCACCATGTATTCACCGTGCGGGTGCCCATCGCGTAGCAGAGAGAGGAGTTTGGAGAGTGCCTGCGACTTACGACCTAACGTGTAGGTTTAAGGGGCTCCTTTAAAAAGCACATTAACGTTCACCACCACTGTCCGCGCTCCTCTATAAAGTAGTAGTTCGCTATCGGAATCGCCACATTTCGGGGAAAGGATGGGTGGGAATAGGGAAAACCTGGCATACATGTCATCGAACCGAAAACACATCATTAGATGTATGGCGGTTCGTCTTTAACATGATAGTGGTATCGAGCCAGACGGAGGACGAACCTCCTACCAACAAACTACTGGGATACCTGCCTCTTATGGGACGTTACCCAACGGCGGAGGGGAATTGTATTCTAAACCTGTCCCTTCACAGGGAAAAGTTATCTTCACGCTTTATCCAACATAGCAGAATAGGCTAATATTCACATAGTATAGGTAGATAGAGTGAACCTAGTGTCACGACACTACGTTTTTCTTTAGAGCGGGAACATAAAAATAATATATATATAAATAAAATCATTGCATTGAATGGAAATCAAACCTACAACCAATCGCGTTTACAATTACACACTGTTCCACTGCGCCACGATGGCTTCAATGTACACTATCAATCCAGTAAAAATAGTTTCATTTAAAATGATCTACTCGATGAGTCCACAAAGTGTGGAAGATCGCCAAACCGCGAATAACAAAGCAATAAAAGCTTAAACTAGGCAATTTCATAGGAACGATCTAGAGATCAATTATCGCGTATAATATTATTATTATTATAGTCGTATAATCGCGTATTCTGTGTCTCAAAGGCTTTCCGAGTAAAAATATAAATAGGTAGTGCTTGATTCAGTGATTATTTAGATACGCTATATTATGTGAAAAAAGAATTGACATTATAATGACTGACATGGATTTTTTAAGTATGATACAGACATCTGAGACACAGATTTAATGTCTGTTAAGCGTTAATTGGCGTTTCTGTGTGTATCACTAGTAGTTCACATGTAAAAATTAATATTATAAATAGAAATAGCCATTTAAAGTAATATCCATCGTGGCGCAGTAGGACAACATCAGATTGTAAGCACGATTGGTTATGAGTTCGGTTCCCATTCGTTACATTAATTAAATCATTTTCATATTTTAGCTCTGACAAAGAAAACGTTACGTTCCACCACTCAACAGGTAATGTTTTAATATCAGGAGAAAAGTGGAACGTAGTGTTTTAACACTAGGTTCTCAGGTTCCCTCTGCCTACCCTGCTATATGCGGGATACAGCGTGAAGCTGAAAAAAAGAAGCTAAAATAATTTACATGAAAATCGCGAACACTAAAGAAAAGAAACAATATTATTATAAAATAATTGATATTTAAGGTAACCGCTCTCTACATTATTCGCAATGCAACAATAACTAAACAAAAAAAAAATATCTTACAAGATTAGTTCCAAAGCAGAAAATTACAAATAGACATAAAACAAATAAGCTCCGGATAGAAATACATACAAATATAAAAACTTACTTTTCCCGTCCGCACGTCGCTGAGACGAATTTCGTCACGAATTGCAATTTCTTGGGAAAATATTAGGCACAGATTCTACTGAATTTAAACTGGAACTGAAATTGGCTGTGACCGTAAACCAGGCGAGAACTTTACGCATTTCTCGCTTTAACTGCATGTAGTGACTAGACACTGCGGTTTCCACTCTCTGATTATGTAAAAACTTGTTACTTAGCCTATGTGATGCAGTTCACCTTATTATTTTGTTTAACAACCTTTGAGTCGTGATACTGTATCCTGCAAGCTGTATCTCGTGATTACGTATCTTAAAATCCCGTTTTTCCTATTTCGTAGAAATTTCTAGAAAGAAGGACTGTTCACGTCTCAGTCACTCAATAACCCAAGCGGTTTATATACATATTTTTAAAGTTTCTCTACGAAAAGAAAAATATATAAAAACGTATAAAAAATAGCTTGTTGTAGCGCAGAGGCACAATCGTGCGACTGTAAACGAGGTTGTGGGTTCGATTCTCACTACAGGAAATGGAATTTTTCATTTCCTGGGTTTGGTAACAAGGCAAAGCGCGGCGTTGAGTTTCACCACTCAAAGTGGGGAACGGAGTGTCTTAACACTAGGTGCCCTCTGCCTACCCTGCTATATGCGGGATACAGCGTGAAACTATGTACATATACAAAAAATTGTACATAGCGGGAATCGAATACTACCTCTAGGGAATATTTTATATTATGTCAACCAACTACCGCATTATTTTTAATTGTACATGAATTTTACAATTTACATTTAAATTTTTCTTGAATAAGATATATGCATATTGATAGCCGAGGTCAGGGTCTGTCACATAATCAATGTTACATAATCAATTATTAAAAAAATTTTTTAATTGTATTATAAAATGATAACACTGCGGTAGTGTTTAATTGAAGATAAAAGTGACAATACGATAATTATGACTTGATATATAAAGAAGAAGCCGTATGCTGGAAGCGGAGCTTAACGCCGAGTTTTAAGCATACTGGAAACGAAAATAATTTAAATATAAATTTTAAGTGTTAAGGTGTCTTATTATAAGTTTATAATGAATAAAATAAATGAATATAGCCTATCGTGTCGATTTACAACAGTGTCTAACTGTAAACATAATTGGTTGCGAGTTCATATCCCAGTCGGGGTAATGATAATATTTAAATTATTTTCATTTCCTTGATCTGGTAAGACAAAGCGGCGTTGAGTTTCGCCACTCAACACAATATCTTCTTATCTCTGCACCTTGTTTCTACCTTTTTTTAACTTACTTTGTTTATTAGGTGGAACGTTAATAAAATAGTGACTTGAAAATTGATATTTTTTCCTATCTTTAGCACAATACAATACGAGATGCGTTACATAATATGAGAATATATTTAATTATAGCTTCTTATGCAAGGTCGACGACCGCTCAAGATAACTGTTATCTTAATAAAGTGGAATATTTTAAATATTTTGCGAGATTTGAGATCCGCAGTTAAATAATAAATGGCTTATAACACCGCAATGCCTGCATCAAAGTACTGAAATATAGAAATCGAAATATTGTGTGTTGATTAGCGGAACTCAACGCCGCGCATTGATTAACAAGAACTGAGAAATTAATGTAATTCAACGAATAGAACGAATGGGAATCAAATCTACAACCAATTATGTTTACAGTTAAACTGCGTGCAGAGAGGGATTCTAGAAATTATTACGAAAACAGTAAAAAATTCTTCGAAAATGGGATTTGAAGGTTTATAGACACAGACGAAATTATGTTTTTTTTAGCTGAGAACCAAGTGTTAAGACACTCCATTCTCTTTTAACATTTACGTTCTCCCACTTTCTGCCTAATTGAGGCATAGCGTGTTGAGTGGCGGAACTCAACGCCGCGCTCTGCCTTGTTACTAGAGCGAGGAAATGAAAATACTAAATATTATTTAATGTTTTCATTTCCTGGAGTGGGAATCGAACCCACAACCTGTCGTTTGCAGTCGCACTCTTGTGCCTCTGCGCCACGACTGGTCTGAGGGTTATAGTAAGTAGTTTTGTAACATTTTAACTGAACGTTAAAACTCTAGTTAAAATTTATACCGGAATTTAAACTTTTGATTGTAAGATTGTGTTCTTTAGAGCGCTCTCTTTATGGGACAAGTGAAATATAATACGGAGGTGTTCTAACACTCGGATTACATTTAATAGTAGCTGGAATTCACAGGTTCGAATCTAATCGAGATTATTATATTGCGTTACTTATTCGAAGTTCTGGGACAGTTTGCGTTTGTGATGCTTCTGGGTTCTAATCCTCTTACGTATTTTGAATACCATAGATATTGCTTTAATTTTTTTTAGTTTTACGATGTATTCTGCACATAGCAGGTTAGGCAGAGGGAACCTGAGAACATAGTGTCATGACACTCCGTTCTATTACGATTTTTGTTCTTATCCGCCAAATTGAGTCAATGCGTGCTGTGTGGCGGCACTCAACGCCGCTCTTGGCCTTTCTAAGATTTATTTACTTATGTTAATATATAAGACGTTTTTAAATTATTTCTGAATGACAGACAAGACACGGTAGTTTCTAGCTGTCACAGAAACAGAGTGCCAACCATAAATAAGGTACACAGAAAAAGAAATACTATTAACGTATGTTGTGGCGCAGAGGCACAAGCGTGTGAATGTAAACGCGACAGGTTGTGGGTTCGATTCCCACTCCATGGAATTTTTTATTTCCTGGGTTTGATAATAAGGCAAAGCGCGGCGTTGTGTTCCGCCACTCAGCACGCAATGCCTCAATTCGACGGAATGTGGGGAACGGAGTGTCTTATTACTAGCTTCCCTCTATCTACTCTGCTATATGCGGGATACAGCGTGAAGCTATGATTGAATGAATGAAATACTATTGCAGCTTCAGGTTTTAACCCATATAGAGTGTGAAGACACTCCGTTCACCAAGTTTCGTCCAAAATCAAAATATTGCGTGTTCAGTGGCGGAACACAACCTCGTTTATCATCTTTCATAAAAATTTCTACGAAAAAAGTATTTTCATTTCCTGGGTCTGGTAACAAGGCAAATCTCGGCATAGAATTCCGCCACTCAGCACGTAAAGCCTGAAATCCGGCAGATTGTGGGGAACGGAAAGAGAACGGAGTGTTTTAACACTAGGTTCTCAGGTTCCCTCTGCCTACCCTGCTATAGCGGGATACAGCGTGAAGGTAAAAAAAAAAATATTATTTTGTAAAAAGCTCTATGAAATTCTTGTAGTATTATAGGATATGGAATGAATAGAAGGCGTGTAGTTTCAATTATACAATTACAATAGCATTGTTAACGACAGCTGTCATAGAAGTATGCGGCTTCTTGTCCGACCCCCCGCGTAGTTCAATGTAATTGCTGCTAACATTGAAACCATTGTGGCTCAGTTGGACTGTGTCGGACTGTTTTTATGATGGTTACGCATTCGATACTTATTTGGGAGAATAATTATGTAATTTTACAATTATTTTTCTTTTCTGGTATAGTCATATAAAATGCGGCGCCGAACTCGATGGAATTCGTGACTTAACACGCAAACTTTAAAAACAGTAAAAGTGAAGAATGGATTGTTTTAACTCTAGACTATTTCTAACTACCCTGCTATGGGCAATAGCGGAACCCAACGCTGCTTTTTATATCACCAGAGCAATGAAAGCAATATAAATATAATGATTAGGGATCGAACCTACAACCAATCGCCTTCACAATCAGACGCTTGCTACAGTACATAATAACCTCTTAAATTTAGTTAATTTCTTATTCAACTCGAGTGTATAAGGATAAGGAACCAGGAATTCATTTTCTCCTAAAATTATGAGCACGACCTTACTTTAGTCGTAATAAACGTCTCCAATGTAACTTATAGTAACACTAAGTGCTAACTAGTTCTGCGAAAATGCATGGACTTTGAGGTTAAAGTAAGCTTTCTTACTTAGTGCCTTGTATAGTAATGTTTATTATAAGGTAGTTGTATTCTTATGATTTTGTTTGTGTGGACAGTGAAAGATAAAATATCATTCTCTCTTTGTTTTCGTAAATACTGGTTAAATCCTCTCTTGATGCTCCCTTTTTTTTTTTTTTTATGGATACCGGATGGCAAACGAGCAGAAGGACCGCCTGATGGTAAGTGGTTACCTTCGCCCATGAACATCTACAACACAAGAGATGTACTAGATGCGTTGCCAACCTAGAGGATACAGATGGAAAGGGAGGATAATGTAGTAGTCCGCTATCGGAACCACCACATTTTGGGGAAAGGATGGGTGGGAAAGGGGAAAACCTGGCTTACATGCCATCGAACCGGAACACATCATAAGATATTTGGCGGTTCGTCTTTGACATGATAGTGGTCGCGAGCCAGACGGAGGACGAACCTCCTACCACCAAACATAAACTCCTCCCTTACACTCCTCAAGGAGCCTACATGCTAAATTTAATATTTCTATGTGCAGTAGTTTTGCCTGAACGTGTAGCCTGTTTGTCACTCAGTGACAAGCGTTTTATATATAAAGTTATAGTATATATTTTTTATTTGTTGCATAATCTGGTGAAGTTATAGCTAAAATAAGTTATTTTGTTCTTCATACCTCTACATTTCTACAAATGATTTCAATTATAAGCAAAGAGGTCATAGTAGCACAGTGGGGTAAAATCCAACTGTAACCGGTTATGGGTTCGACCACTTGCGGAAATGATTAATACAAACCAATAGTCAATATGTTTACATTTTGGCAATTTAATATAATTTCTAAAACTTCTTTAAACACTGAGTAATTTTGAAGTTGGTACAAAGCGTCGGTTTACAAATTCAATAGTTAGTAATTAGTTCGCGTCAATCAAACTTGATTGTTTCAGCTTGTCTACGTGACTGAGGAAATAAATGTTTGACGGGGAAAACAATATACATACATTTTTTTTAGCTTCACGCTGTATCTCGCACGTAGCAGGGTAGGCAGAGCGAACCTGAGAACCTGAGAACACGTCGTTCTCTTTCAACAATTCCCTTTCCCACTTTCCACCAGATTGAGGCATTGAGTGCTGAGCGACGGAACTCAACGTCGCCCATACATACATACATCCATATATGAAAATATATGGATGTCTGTATGTATGGGCGACGATTAATGTCTATATAGTTGGCATATAAATATATAACGGAGTGTCTTGACACCACGTTCTCTCTTGACTACCTCGCTATGGTACGGATAAAGCTTGAAAGCTTTATTTTTATGTATGTGTAAATTAAATAAATATATTTGTGCAAATATTTCTCACTAATTTTCTATAAATACCTCATCACCAATTATTAAGGTCATTTATTCATTAATTATTTACGTCATTAATACGTCATTAAGTAATGAGTGTTATTTATGGATATTTTACAGCAAGGTACATCTATTTATCAATTTAATCTAGTCTCTAAAGATTTTTCCAAGCATTACCTGCGTTTAGTTTAAAATATTAGTATAACAAAACAACAAAGTACTTAGTTTATTATGTTACAAAACTACACTCTCGTGTGTCGGTATATACGTATAGAGCAGTGTCGGCACTGTAATTAGTGACATTAGACTTGTTCCACGCTCCTCTGTTATCTGCATCGTGAGTTTAGATACGTAATTGTATGTAAAATCTTCGATATATTGAATTTTATATTTTTTTAGCTTCATGCTATATCTCGCACACAGGGTAGGGATAGAAAACCAGAAAAAACCGTCTTAAGGCACTCCGTTCTGTTAAGATATCCTTTCTCCATTTTCTAATTGAGGCATTTCGTGCTGAGTGGCACAACTTAACGCTACAATTTGCCTTCTTCAACAGAACGACGAATTAAAAATATTTAATATTAATTAATATATCCGCTGAGTTTCGTGCGCCGGTTCCTCTCAGGTCTGGGGCATTCAATTTAGTGAACTGGTGGTAAATTATTTGACGTTCAAAAAATGAAGCATGTAATTTCTTATTTTGGATAAAATTATTTGACTTTGACTATAAATATTTAATATTTTCATTTCCTGGAGTGGGAATCGAATCCACAATTGGTAGCGCTTACAGTCGCACGCTTGTGCCTCTGCGCCACGATAGGTCTCCATTTTGATAAATTCAAAATTGTATAATCATTTTAAATTTGATAATAGAATAATAAGTAAATGAAAAACTTTGTATTCCTTCCCAGAGGAGAGTAACAATTGCCGTACATGGAGAAGAAGTCCACAAAACCAATATTATTTATAATAATATATTAAAAGTATATTTATTTAATAGGATAAATATTACTCACAGTACTATATGACATACACGTTGTTAAGGAAACGTGTATTTTACAAGTCATTAGGGCTAGTGAAGTATAGAACGGAGTGCCTCAACCCTAGATTCTCTCCACCAACCCTCTTATTTTCCATGGTAAAATACATGAAGCTGTAAAAATAGTTAAATATTGCACCAATATTAAAGTACAAGCATCTCTATTTAATATTTTCATCCCCAATCTTTGATTAAGCGCGGCGCTAAATGTCTCCACCTCAGAGAAAGGGAGAACGGAGCTTAAGAAAAGACAAGAAACTTCTTAGCGCACCATGGATTCGCCGTGCGGTTGCCCATTGCGTTACAGAGAGAGGAGTGTGGAGAGTGCCGGAGACTCAAGATACAACCTGTAGGTATAAGGGCATTAAGGTTCACCTTCACTCTCCGCGCTTCTCTCTCTATCAAATAAACATGAAGTAATAAAAAAAAAATATTGCAACAATATTAACGTTTGATAAGTTAATTTACCTCTATTTTATTAAATTCACTCCCAATTTTCAATTTAGCGTGGCGTTAAGTGTCACCACCCAACAGAAAGAGATAACGTAGTGTCTAAACACTAACTTCTGTATAGTGAATAAAAACAACAAACAAACGTACAGCAAAGTTCCTACAGAGTGTTACCTCCGACTATTATTTCTTAACAGGCGGTATATTTAATAAATCGTCGATATCTTTACATCTTAATAAATTGAGATCTCTATGGATGCTGTATAATTTTTGTGTTATTTATGTGTGTCCGTCTTTGTAGCAAGAAACGCCGAACTTATCTGATACTGTAAGGATATAACAATTTAGGCTGTAGAACTTGTCACCGTTTAACGTCTTCTTGTGTGTGGGTTGTTGATTAAATTTAATTTGTTTAAAGGGCCTTCGATTTTACGGCGAATGGTTTGTAGGTTCGATTTTTTACTAACTATTCTATTTTGACGTGTATTTGTGTTGTTTAAAATAATCAATTTTGTTAACAAATACTGATTGATTTTTTTTTATTTTTATGAACGCAGCTCCTTATATTTTCTCACTTTTTGAGAGGAGTAGATAAATAGAGTCTAGTGTTAAAACTCAGTATACGCATTATGTTGCGATGCAATGCAACATGCAATGGCACATGTTGAGTGGCGGAACTAGATGACTTGTATGTAATAGTAAGTATATCGGAGGAGAAAAAAAAAAATAGTTTTAAGCTGAATCTTTCCTCCAGTGAAAGCCAGAACCTGAATTATAAATAAGATGTTAACAAAAAAAAGTACTTCTAATAAAATACACTAAGGAATTAAATTATTACGAATAACTCTAAAAACTCGTCAGATCTTAATTAAATTTAAACAGGACATGCAAATTACTACCTATAACATAAAAAAAAAATATAAAATTTGCTTCAGTTCAGTTCAAGTCATACAATAATACATATAAAAACATTTGAATTGAGAACTTCCCTTCCTTTTAGGGTCGGTAAAAGAAAAAACTCATATTATCGCTTTTTTTTTTCAAATAACATCGTAAATATTGGCTGGCTTCACAACAGGCAGCCCTACCCCTAAGCCTGCACGGTTATTAGTACCGCGCGTTACGGCGCAGGACGCAATCACAACCTTTCTTTATTGTATTCCTTGAATTAAATATTCTATGTAGCTTAATTCTCTTGAAGTTAACTATACTATACTATACTTTAATTAAAATATTTTAATACAATTGTTATGTAGTTTTTTAATTCTACGCGTTTGACTATTTTAGAGAGTAAAAGGTTAAAAAAGGTTAAAGGCAATCGCAGCGGGACGATATGTGACTGTAAGCGTGAGTGATTGTGAGTTTGATTCCTATTTGGCGGAATATGCACAAGCGTGTGACTGTAAACGCGACAGGTTGTGGGTTCGATTCCCGCTCTAGGATATGTAAGTTTAGTAATTTCATTTTTTGGGTTTGGTAACAAGGCTAAAGCGCGGCGTTGAGTTGCGCCATTCAGCATGCAACGCCTCAATTCGGCGGTAAGTGGGGAACGGAGCGTGTTAACACTAGGTTCCCTCTGCCTACCCTGCTATATGCGGGATACAGCGTGAAGCTATGTATGTATATATGTATATATATTTTTCATATTACAGTTTTATGTTAGTATATACTATATGCTATACTAATAGCTAAATAAAGAACATTAGCATATTAAGTGTACATTAAGAAATAGTTTACACATCCCGACCTATGTATTTACATTATTATTCAAAATATCGATTTCACTCCACTATTAGTACTGAAATAATCGTTTCTAACAATCGAGAATTGCTGTAAAATAAATATTAAGTTTGCGAAATTCGTATGAAAACACGGCTAGTGATGATTATAATAACATATATCGATAGATTATAATCGATGATAATTTTTAAACATCTTAACATGCCCATTAAGTAGAGATAAATAATCACAAACATAAGTCTCTCTGTTCTCTGCTTATCTCGTTTCTTGAATATTGTGTATTGAGTGACGTAATTCAATTACAATAAGTTTAACAAGAACAAATTTATTTATTGTCTAGATTTAGATACCTATCTAAAGATATTGATAACTACACCTATGTAAAGGTATATTTTCAACTTCAAATTCTTCTATAGCAGGGTTGCGAGAGAGAACCTAGTGTCAAGACGTTGAGTGTCAAGTGACATTTCATGGTGAGCGGTAGAACATGGTCTTACCAAAGAGGAAGAAAAGAATAACTTCACTATAACTATTCCCCTGAATAGGAATTATACCCGAAACCAATTACATTTACAGTCAAATACCGTCCTTTACCGTCTCGATGGCCTCAAAACATGAATGTACCAAGAAACCTAAAAACATAGCTAGAACTATTATAACGGCGATACAATATCATCTAAATTACAAATTGACATAATTCAAATTTATAGACATTGTATATAACAGATAATGCAAGAATAATTTATAAATATTACCGTCAAATACATTCTGATATCTTAACAATAAAGAGATTTAAACGCGATCTGTTCACACCTCCGAAAGGGAAAATATATTTATAGAGAAATTAATGTTAAAATGATATAATATACAGGTATTAAAGTATCGTTTAAGGCCTTATGACGTAGTTAGGTGGTGTTTACAAGATGAGTTTGGGTTCAATTTGTAAGAAAAAGTTAAATTATAAATTTGAAATGGTATTTTTTTTTCAATATTTAGATTATTTAAGTTTCCATATAAAGTTATTTTTTTTTTAAATATATCTTCAAGAAAAACTTTTGATATGTGATAGCTAGTAAAAAGAAATACATCAGAAGGACTGATTTAGTTCCTTTTAAATTTAGATAGGATCTAATATATAGTTTTTGAGTTATTCGTAATAATTTTAATTTTTAGTGCATTTTGTTTGGAGTCGCTTTTTTATTATTAACATATTAATTAATTTTTGATATATATCATATATATGAAGGTAGAAAATTAAAATATATCTATAACCGATGTTCGTTACAGTGATGTAACATCACTACTGCACTTAGAGGAAAAGCTCAAAATCGATGTTATTGTTAGCCTAATTGTAAATAGAGCTGCACTAAATTGCGTCCAGCGGATATTGTATTGGCAACGAGCGTTATTTATAACTCGTTACGTATACCTCCTTACCTTAAATATATAGTTATTAATATAGTAAATTATATTAAAATACCCAAGTCCCACCCCGCAGCTTCGTTTTGCATGGACTATAAAATCCCCTATTTATCCCTGTTTTGTATGGATACAGGAGATTACATGTTAAATTTTAACTTTCTATGGCCCGTAGTTTCGGCTGTATGTCATATGTCAGTGAATGTCATACGACAGTCAGTGCAATACTATCACCAATCGCTTTTTATATATGTATATACATATATTTTTATTCCTTTGTACTTTTCCACATATCAGGGTAAAAGTGCAAGAGGCCCAGAGAATAAAGTTGCTTGACACTACGTTCTCATTGACAACCAGGTTTTACGCAAAAGACAGCTAAAATGTACAATAAATAATTCATAAAAACTAGATATTAAATGAAAAATTATGAATAAGTTGCTTCCGTCAAAAACCAACTAACTATAAACCTACACTCTGAGCTGAGTAATTGTTTAACTGTTTTTTAATTAAATTGTATTTTGATGTTTATTTGCTAGAAGTTAAAAAAAAAATTCTTATACAAATGTTACCAAAGTATCTGATTATGTCAGAGGGACTCTGCACATTATAAAAAAAACCCTTCAGTCTCCCCTTTTTTTTAAATGACAATAATTTTTAATATAAACTTTCCACCCTGTGAATTGAACCTGCGACCGCATTTATAGTCAACTTTGTCCACTACGCCAAAAATGGCATTATATATAATATATATTGTAGTATAAATCCTAATTTCGCGTATGGCTATCTCAGAAGTAAAGTGTTGTCTCTATAAGGCGATAGCTTAAAGCTGAAAGCTATTTCACGCTCCGACCGACGTGTTTTGTGTTAATAGAATCCCATAAAGTTTACATATACAAAATATTTGTTTGTAAACCCGAGTAAGTTCTGGGTTCGATTCCCAGTTGAGCAAGGATTATTTTTATTTTCTTCCCCTAATAAGACAAAGTGTGATGTTAAATTACGTCACTCTTTTTTATTGAACAAAAAAAGACAACCGACCAGAAGAGAGCCATCTGATGGTTACCTTCGCCATAGATATCCACAACATCGGAAGAGTTGTAATATGTTGCCGATCTAAAAAATTAAATGAATAAAAAACTATTGCAAAAGTATCACTCCAGAGTTGGTGAATTTAAATGTAAAAAATATTGTTATGTTTACACATTTCCTTATATATAAAAAAAAGTTGCTTAACAAAGAAAATGATATTAGATATAATTTAAATATATACATTGACATAAATAATTTTAAAACTAATAACTTGACATGTGATATAGGCTACACCTATCCTACTTTTTTACAAAAGACAAAAGCAAGGAAGAGTATGCTATCATATTTTATACATCTTAACTTAGCCAATTCTTTGGCTATAAGAACAACTGTTCCTATAAAACACTCTGTTACCTATTTTTCGCCTAATCTAGTACAATACTTTTTTTTTTTTTTTATTGATAACGGACGGCAAACAGGCAGAAGGACCACCTGATGGTAGTGGTTGCAACTAGCCCATAGACATCTACAACACCACAGAGATGTTGTAGATGCGTTATAACCTAGAGGATGCTGATGGAAGGGGGACAATGTAATAGTCACTATCGGAGACCACCACATTTTGGGGAAAGGATGGGTGGGAAAGGGGAAAATCTGGCTTACATGCCATCGAACCGGAACACATCATTAGATATTTGGCGGTTCGTCTTTGACATGATAGTGGTCGCGAGCCAGTCGGAGGACGAACCTCCTACCAACCAATATGTTGAATTTCGGAGAACCAGAGAGAAGTTATTACAATAATTTAAATTTAATCAATTACCCAAAGATTTCTGTTTTAATTCATTCTGGATTCAATTATGTTTCAAAAATTTATAAATACATTTGGACAGTGTGCTTTATATGTGACGAGTCGTGGGTTTGAATTCGGCTATAATTTTTTATAAGAATTTTGGAGGAAGCCATAACAATTAAAATACTACGTTTTTAATAGATGTTTAAGGAATTCTATTTAAAAATATATTCATATATAAAATTATCACTAAACAACTGACAACAGATCATTTCTCATAATATTATTTTGATCTTTAAATAATCCTAAGCTATAAACGTGCGTCTACAAGCCGAGTGGCGCTAATTACCCACTTAAATGTATCGTCGAATTAGTATCGACTAATTTACGACGAAAGGAAAAATTATATTTAGAGTTAATATATTTTTAGACGAACGCTTTCGTTCAGTTTAAAATTGTCATCGGTTGAGTAGCGGTTTCTGTAAGATTGCCTCTTTTAGACCGATTTCAAAAAAGGAGGTTTCCTCGGTTTGGTAACTAGGCAAAGTGCGGCGTTGAGTTCCGCCACTCAGCACGCAATGCCTCAATTCAGCGGAAAGTGGGAAACGGAGTGTCTTAACACTAGGTTCCCTCTGCCTGCTATATGCGGGATACAGCGTGAAGCTGTGTATGTGTGTAAATATAGTCATTTCTAAGTTTTCATAGATTTTTACTATTATGAATTGCACACATATATTTTACTAACCAAACACCAAAAATATTTTTTTCCCACACAGAGAGAACCTAGTGTCGGGACACTCCACATTCCATTTCATTTTGTTTTGGACACATTGCATCATAATTAGGATATCATTAAATATCATGACAGTGTTATCTGAAGTGTGTTAGAGCTTTAAGCTTGTATAAACAAACCACTTGTTGCCACTACACGACACTTCTGACGACACCCGCCGCTCGCAGTTAATATATGGTATAATATAATATTTGACTTTCAAGTGTACTTTTTGTTATTATAGATAGATTCGTTAGGTGGTAGGAGGAGGTTCGTCCTCCGACTGGCTCGCGACCACTATCATGTCAAAGACACTTACCGCCAAATATCTAATGATGTGTTTCGGTTCGATGGCATGTAAGCCAGATTTTCCCCTTTCCCACCATCCTTTTCCGTTCCGTTCCGTTCTGATAGTGGACTGCTATATTGTCCCCACTTCCATCCAGTATTTATCCTCTGGGTTGGCAACGCATCTGCAGCATCTCTGTTGTTGTATTGGATGTCATGGAGCGAAGGTAACCACTTCATCAGGTGGTCCTTTCTGCTCGTTTGCTAAACATCGTTATCAATAAAAAAAAAAATAGAATAGTAGTTAAGTTGAAATGAAGTGTGCTTTATATTACACTTAGAGATAGTCCATATTGCATAGCTTTACGCTGTATCCCGCATATAGCAGGGTAGGCAGAACCTAGTTTTAAGCCACTCCGTTCCCCCATTTTCGGAATATGATCTTACGATATATTACGTTAGAATAATCCCTTTACCTTATTTTTATATTTTTTAAGTGTTAATGAATTTAGGATACGAACAAACATTTTTAAAAAGGTAACCTATAAATATTTGAATGCAGCTGGAATGAATCTGCGTCTCTTTTTAAAACCTTTTAAAAATTTCTCTATATGAATAGAGTCACAGTAAAAATAAAGTGTAAACAAGCATATAAGAACCGCCTTGGTGTCGCCTGTCGTGGCGCAGAGCTTCAAGCATCGTGTACTGTAAACGCGACTTGGATTTATAGGTTCGATTCCCAATCCAGAAATATATAAAAAGTTTACTTGTTTTGCATTTCAGGGTTTGGCAACAGACAAGAGTTCCTCCCTCAGCCTCCACGCAATGCCTCAATTCAGCGCAAAGTGAGAAACGGGTGTCTTAACACTAGTTTCTCAGGATACCTATCTACCCTGCTATAACTTTGGGATAAAGCGCAAATTAAAAAAAATACCATTGCGCAATCAGCGAAAATGATCAAACAATAAAAATCATGTTTTCATCATTTCAATATTACAATGTATGTAATATTTTAATTAAATATTGAACAAAATACTAACTTTTAGAGTAAATACCGATCTATCATAAAATATTTATTGAAATAATTATCAAGTATCAAGTATAGGACGTCGCTACAGTATGCAATGTAGAGATACTTTAATATTGTAACCCTTTGAGGATTAAGGAAGAGAACTGGTGAACTACTAATTATGTGTATGTGCGCAGCTTCACGCTGTATCCGCATATAACCCAGAGTAGACAGAGGAACACTAGGTTGTTAAGATACTCCGTTTTCCACTTTCCCACTTAAATTGAGGCATTGCGTGCTGAGTGTTTATTATTATTATTATTTATTTCCTGTATATATGTGTAGAAGGGTAGGTAGAAAGAACTCGGTGTTCAGACACTCCGCTCTCTGCATGTCGCCTTAATCAGACTGAATTTGCCTTCACTTGTTGAATATTAAATGTATATATTAATAAATGAGCAAAATGAAAAAAATGTAAACGGAGAGATGTAACACTAAGATAAAATGACGAAAAAAATGTATTTAATTTAACATTTAAAAAATGCAGTTCAAGTATGTCTGGTGTGTTTATAATTTTTTTTTTTATCTTATTTTATTCTACCTTCTTTCTTTTTATTTCATTCATCAAAAAATATATTCGCGATATATAGAAGAGGTTTTCTAAGGTTCAAATAAAAAAGGATCCCTACAATAAATCTCTAGTACTTATATCTTGTTATACGTAAGTCTGAGTAATACACTCACTTATTTACTTAAACGATTGGAACATAACTGATAATACGATATCTTTTGTATCATGAGACGGTGTCTAACTGTACGCGTTGGTTATGGGTTCGATTTCCATTCGGGAAAAAGATTATGTTAAAATTATTTTTATGACACGTGAAAGTAGATATATAAATGTTATATATTTTATAATTATTATAATTGTGAATGATATTTTTATAATTCATTTTAAACTTAGAAGAATATGAACCGGTGTCATTTAGGTGCAGTTACTACAGTACTAAATTATAATATTTGTTTTGGTAACACAAAGTGCAGTGTTTAGTTTTCGGCAATCAATACGAAATGTCTCGATTTCAGGTGGAGAGTACGCAAGTGTGTTTTAACACTTGTTTCTCTATATCTACCATGGTAAAGTTAAAAAAAAAATACAATAATTTTTGCTTACATCTATGTACGGTGATTTTAACAAAGAGGATATGAAAGAGATTTTTATAGTATATAAATATAAAAACCTAAGGCTTAACTAAGCTACCTCAAGTAAGTTAGAAATCTAAAAATGGCAGAAGTAAAGCTTTACCTACAAGTAACGATAGGTTTTCTATGAGCTTTATAAATTCTTCAGCTTCGAGAATTTTGTTTGGTGGTAGGAGGTTCGTCCTCCGTCTGGCTCGCGACCACTATCATGTCAAAGACGAACCGCCAAATATCTTATGATGTGTTCCGGTTCGATGGCATGTAAGCCAGGTTTTCCCCTTTCCCACCCATCCTTTCCCCAAAATGTGGTGGTTCCGATAGCGGACTACTACATTATCCTCCCTTTCCAT